>CM059188.1:102119081-102282112 GCA_030323885.1 Branchipolynoe longqiensis | reverse complement strand
TACAACTGGCCAGCATTGAAAACAAGCCTGGGTACCCGGGCTTATATGCTATGGACAGTATAAATACAGCCTCAATAAAAAATTAAAAATTTAAAAAAAACTCCACCACACTCCACCTAACCCCACCACACTCCACCTAACTCTGCCCCACTCCACCTAACCCCGCCCCACTCCACCTAACCCCGCCCCACTCCACCTAACCCCGCCCCACTCCACCTAACCCCACCCCACTCCACCTAACCCCGCCCCACTCCACCTAACCCCGCCCCACTCCACCTAACCCCGCCCCACTCCACCTAACCCCCCCCACTCCACCTAACCCCACCACTCTCCCCTAACCCCACCCCACTCCACTCTAAACCCCCACTCCACTAACCCCACACTCACCTACCCCCCCTCCACCTAACCCCCACTCACTAACCCCACACTCACCTAACCCACCACACCACCTACCCCACCAACTCACCTAACCACCACATCCACCTAACCTGCCCACTCCACCCTAACCGCCCTTCAACTAACCCCACCCACTCCACTAACCCCCCACTCACAATCACACCTCCACTTAACCCACACTCCAACCAACCCCACCCCACTCACCTAACCCCGCCTTGCCCCCACCTACCCGCCCATCCACCTAACCACCACATCACCTAACCCCACCACACTCCACCTAACCCCACCCCCACTACCACCCCCCCCACCACCCACCTACATCCACCACACTCCACCTAAACCCCACCACATCCACCTAACCCCGCCCCACTCATAACCGCCCCACTCACCTAACCCCGCCTTGCCCTGCCCCACTCTGCCTCATCCCGTCTGCTCTCCAACCCCACTTTGCCTCACCACGCCCTGAGTTAGATATGTAGAATCAACTCTATATATTTGTCCCTGGTTTTGAAAATTAGATTTTTTCATCGAACTATGCAGCTTTAATCATTGCTAACTTGGGAGATATTTGAAGTGAAAATATGCAAAATAACTTTGCTGTGCAAATCGAAATGTTAGCCATCTTTGGTTTGTGCAATCTGCAGCAGTGACAGGTTCTATTAAATTAAATTAACAGTTCATCTATAGACATTATACATGCTTAGGCCCCAGTCACACCTACCCGGATCAGGGGTCGGACGAGCCCCGGACCATGGTCCGGAGTGGTCTGTGGTGATCCTTGGTGATCCGTGGCTCATCCGTGGCTGGTCGTTGGTGATCCTTGCAGATCCCTGGTGATCCGTTGCTGATCCGGGCACGGCCCCAGATGTTTTTAAATGTTTAAAACATCTGGGGTGATCCAGCGCAATCCGGGAAATATTGTAATGCAGGGTTAACTAGCATCATACGTGTCTGAGCAGTGACTCATCCAGGTCATATAATACTCCGGGGGTCGTCCGGGGGTCGTCCGGGGGTCGTCCGGGGGTCGTCCGTGGATTGTCCAGGGGTCGTCCGGGGCCGATCCGGGGCTGATCCGGGGCTGATCCGGGACTAATCCGGGGCTGTGGACCGTGGCTCATCCGGGTAGGTGTGACAGCGAGGCAAAAACGACCAAAAATAGCGATTTTATCCGGGGCGGTCCGGGGCAGTGGTCCGGGGGTGGTCCGGCTAGAAATCCGGGGCTCGTCCGGGTATGTGTGACTGGGGCTTTAATAAGGGCACGAGTCTCTAAGTTGGCCATGTAGGATCAAATGTGAGCAAATGCCTTCTTTTCAAAAACTTTGACGCTTTCATCGGATCATGCAATTTTAATGTGGTAGTGATCGAGTAGTGCACTGATGGTGTTGGCATGTCATTTTTAATTTGGAGGAAATCAGCTGTTGGATATTCTATAGCAGACCTGCCACATGATACGGGTTACCAGTATCCGATACGGATCTCGGTGTTATTTTTAGTGATATGGCTGCACTTCATTTTGATACAGATTTTTATTTAAATTTAAGGATATAAAGATGTGTCAGCACAACAACATGAATGTTGTATGTGAATGTAATATAGTTTGTTGTATATAATGTTTGAGTAATAACATTTTGTTATTGTATTCACGTGTTTTTTTTATTGTATGCGGGACATATTATCTCCTGTATTTTCTATTGTTAACAGAATAGTATATGTTTGTGGAATAATGTATAGAAATTGTGAATGCAAAATGTCTTAAATGTATATGAATTATTATGTGATACAGATTCATACAGGATCTTAGCTGAAAAATACAGATTGCCATAAAAGAAAATGTGGCAGGTTTGCTATAGTGAAACGCTATGCCTTACCACCATCACTCCCCCCCCTGTCTCCCCCCCCCCCCCCCCCCCCCCCCCCCCCCCCACTCTACATCCATCTCCCACCTCACCATCCTCAGATATCAACCGAAATTGACTTCATCAACCGAGGGAGGGAAAAACCCCTACACCAAGCTTCAGAATGTCACAGCCTAACTGCAGCTGCTTGAGCCATGCGGTGTGGCGTTCAATAAGTAGCATCATTCAAACCAGTTACATGCAATTGCGGGGCAACTCGCCTGGTGGCAGTGTATGGTTAGAGCACTCTGGATGGACCTATTTTGGGGGACGGAGGAAGGGGGACTAGGGAGGCGAGGGAGGGAGGGCTTGTTGACCGGATTCGTGTTCAGGGTACGCTTTGGAGGCGCCTCAGAGACGGCTCTGCGACGTTTTTGGTGCTATTTACATGCAGGGTGTGCCTCGGAGGCGCCTCAGAGACGGCTCTGCTATGTTTTTGGAGCTATTTACATTCAGGGTGTGCCTCGGAGTTACCTCAGAGATGGCTCTGCAACGTTTTTGGGGCTATTTATATTCAGGGTGTGCCTCGGAGGCGCCTCGGAGGCGCCTCAGAGACGGCTCTGCGACGTTTTTGGTGCTATTTGCATTCAGGGTGTGCCTCGGAGTCACCTCAGAGACGGCTCTGCGACGTTTTTGGGGCTATTTACATTCAGGGTGTGCCTCGGAGGCGCCTCAGAGGCGCCTCAGAGACGGCTCGCGACGTTTTTGGTGCTATTTGCATTCAGGGTGTGCCTCGGAGTCACCTCAGAGACGGCTCTGCGATGTTTTTGGTGCTATTTGCATTCAGGGTGTGCCTCTGAGTCACATCAGAGACGGCTCACTTTTCAGGTCGGAAGCAGAAAACGTCTCCAAAATGGCCACCGGATTCAGTGATTTCAGCCAATCAGAGCTGGGGTTTTTTCAATTGCAAATGGCTGCCCCCTATGGAGGCTGCCATTTTTGAGGCACCAGATAGCTCAAATGTTTCAGACTAGCGCAACGTCCAGAATTTCTCCAAGGCGCCTCCAAGGCGTACCTTGAACGCGGCACGGGTATTGGTCTCTGGGATACTGGATGGGCCTATTTTGAGGGATGGGGGGGGGGGGGGACAAGGGAGGTGGGGGGGGGGGGGGGGGGGGGGGGGCTTTTAGACCGGGTATCAGTCTCCGGGGACACTGGATGGGCCTATTTTGGGGGAAAGGGGGATGTGGCGGGGGAGAATAGGGAGGCTGTGGGGGCTTGTAGACTGGGTATCGGTCTCAGGACAATGGATGGGCATATTAATAGTATTATGGGGGACGTGGGAGGGGGGGAAGACTAGGGAGGCTGTGAGTGCTTGTAGACTGGGTATCGGTCTCCGGGACACTGGATGAGCCTATTATGGGGGACGTGTGGGGGGGTGGAGCTAGGGAGGCTGTGAGCGCTTGTAGACTGGGTATCGGTCTCCGGGACACTGGATGAGCCAATTATGGGGGATGTGGGGGGGGGGGGGAGACTAGGGAGGCTGTGAGCACTTGTAGACTGGGTATCGGTCTCGGGACACTGAATGAGCTATTTTTGGGGGAAGGGGGAGTGAGGGGACTAGGGACGTGGGGCGGGGAGGGCTTGTAGACTGGGTATCTGTCTCTGGGATATTGGATGGGCCTATTTTGGGGGACATGGGGGGAGGGGGAGGGAGACTAGGGAGGCGGGGAATGGGGGCTTGTTGGTATACTGGATGGGCCCTTTGGGGGAGGGGGGAGGGGGGGGAGATAGGGAGGGGAGAGGGCTTGTAGACTGGGTATTGGTCCCCGGGACACTGGATGGGCTATTTTGAGGGACGTGGG
Organism: Branchipolynoe longqiensis; assembly: GCA_030323885.1. Taxonomy (NCBI): domain Eukaryota; kingdom Metazoa; phylum Annelida; class Polychaeta; order Phyllodocida; family Polynoidae; genus Branchipolynoe; species Branchipolynoe longqiensis. The sequence continues at coordinate 102,278,016 of CM059188.1, read as the reverse complement.
GGGGGGGGGGGGGGGGGGGGGCGAAGGGGGACTAGGGAGGGTGGGGAAGCGGGGGGGGGGGGGGGGGGGCTTGTAGACCGGGTATCGGTCTCCTGGACACTGGATGGGCCTATTTTGGGGGACGTGGGAGGGGGGGGGGGACTAGGGAGGCGGGGAATGGGGGCTTGTATACCGGGTATCGGTCTCCGGGACACTGGATGGGCCTATTTTGGGGGACGTGGGAGGGGGGGGGGGGGGACTAGGGAGGCGGGGAATGGGGGCTTGTATACCGGGTATCGGTCTCCGGGACACTGGATGGGCCTATTTTGGGGTCGTGGGGGGGGGGGGGGGGAGGGGGACTAGGGAGGCGGGGAATGGGGGCTTGTATACCGGGTATCGGTCCCCGGGACAATCAATAACCACCCGGCCCCGGCTGCGTGCACTCACTGGCGTGTATGCGCACGCTTCAAATGCTGCACTAACAACTCGCAGACCATATTCCACTCATTCCACGGAGTCTAGTGGCAGGACGTAGCTCAGACGGTAGCATGTCCAACTGTAAAGGTGTCGGTCATCCTATCGATCCTGCTCAGTGGACCCATTTGCAGTTTGGGGTATTTTCCTTTCCAACCAGTGGTCCACAACTGGTTCATCAAAGGCTGTGGTATGTGCTGTGCTGTCTCTGGGGAAGTGCATATAAAAGATCCCTTGCTGCTTCTCGAAAAGAGTAGCCTATGTGGTGGCAGCGGGTTTCTCTACAGAAATATGTCAGAATGACCATATATATGTTTGACGTCCAATAGCCAATGATATAAATCAATGTGCTCTAGAGCGTCATTAAATAAACCAGTTTTACTTTCCATGCAGTCTAATATTTATACTGCCGAGCTATGAGTGAGACAGGAAGGATGCCAGACCCGAGGTTAGTGTGGTCGCGATCCCGTTGGGGGGGGGGGGGGGGGGGGGGGGGCGCGCACCAGTCAGAACCAGTGAATGTGAATGTAGATATTATATATGAAAAGCAGATCCTTACTTGAATTACTTGGCTTACTTTCAAACGCTGCCTGGTCCACGGTGATTGGGTTTTTTGTCGTTATTTGTTGGGGTTTTTTTTAGGGGAGAGAGTTTTTCAGAGACAATATAAAAATAGACGGTTGTCGAGTTCTTGGTAGGCTGGGTCACGTGGTGTGAGTGTTGCTATCGCTGCTCCGGGTGTGCGCTTGTACAACCAAACTGACCGACCTTTAGATGGTTTATGCCGACGTTAGTGTCTTCTTGCGACCCCTATCTTTCCTTTTTTTTCTTTCTTTTCTTTTGCTACCAAACAAAAAAATAGTGTGAGATGAAATAAATACAATGTGCACAGCACTCGTGTATGATTCGGATAGTTGAGTACCGTCTTCACGTTCGTCTACGTTGTGTACGCACGGGCTTGTGGGTTATGGCCCTGTCACATTACGACATAACGCGGTAGTGTAAGCCGGCATAGGTGTAATTTGGCCATTACGTTGAGATACATTACTCGTTTGTTAAGCCGACGTCGAGATACGTCAAGTTACGTCAAGTTACGTCAAGTTACATCAAGTTACGTCGAGATACGGTGACACATGTCAAGGTTTTGGACATACCCAAAACTTTTGATGTAGCTCGACATAAAGGCTGTTATGTTGGGTTACGTTGGGCTTACGTTGCGCTCACATTAGGATTATGCGAGATATATTAGACGTTGGTTAGAGCTACGTCGGTCTATCTTGAGCTACGTCGGATTACTCTAGACTAACAGAGGGCTGGGAGGAACGTGCAGCTCACGCGTTGACAAAGTGTAACGTATCTCGATGTAGGTCTAACATGTCTTTGATGTATGTCTAACATTAGTCTAACAGAAGTCCAACATGTCTTGACGTATTCAACGTAGTTGATGAATGGCTGGCGCGCGCGTAACATATGTAATGTGCACCAACGTTCTTCAAATCCAAGTGAAGGTGCTTTGAACGTGGTGTGAACATTGTGCCCCTCTGTCCGTACGCTGAGCATGCTGAACTGTCGTTAGACTGACGGTGCTCACTCACGGGCGTGATATTGACTCACGTTATGAATTACGCCAGCATCACACATTAGGGTGGGTGTAATTACACAAGTCCTATGCTAAGCCGTCACTAGGGCTTCGCTAGGCTGACGCCGTGCATGCTGGAGGCTCGTTAGCCTTATGTTGGGCCTTTTTTTTTCTATGTTCTAACTTGGCTTACTGCACTACAGCTATATCAGTGTGTCTGACTTACTTCACTACAGGTATATCAGTGTGTGTGGCTTACTGCACTACAATTATATCAGTGTGTGTGGCTTACTGCACTACAGCTATATCAGTGTGTATGCACCTTATTGCACTACAGCTATATCAGTGTGTGTGGCTTACCGCACTACAGCTATATCAGTGTGTGTGGCTTACTGCACTACAGCAATATCAGTGGGTGTGGCTTACTGCACTACAGCTATATCAGTGTGTGTGGCTTACTGCACTACAGCTATATCAGTGTGTGTGGCTTACTGCAATACAGCTATATCAGTGTGTGTGTGGCTTACTGCACTAGCGCTATATCAGTGTGTGTGGCTTACTGCACTACAGCTGTATCAGTGTGTGTGGCTTACTGCAATACAGCTATATCAGTGTGTGTGGCTTACCGCACTACAGCTATATCAGTGTGTGTGGCTTACTGCACTACAGCTATATCAGTGTGTGTGTCTTACTGCACTACAGCTATATCAGTGTGTGTCTGACTTACTGCACTACAGCTATACCAGTGTGTTTGGCTTACTGCACTACAGCTATATCAGTGTGTGTGTGGCTTACTGCACTACAGCTATATCAGTGTGTGTGGCTTACTGCACTGCAGCTATATCAGTGTGTGTGGCTTACTGCACTACAGCTATATCATTGTGTGTGTCATACTGCACTACAGCTACATCAGTGTGTGTGCGGGTTACTGCACTACAGCTATATCATTGTGTGTGCGCCATACTGGACTACAGCTATGTCAGTGTATGTGGCTTACTACACTATAGCTATATCAGTGTGTGTGTGGCTTACTACACTACAGCTATATCAGTGTGTGTGTGGCTTACTGCACTTCAGCTATATCAGTGCATGTGTGGCTTACTGCACTACAGATATATCAGTGTGTGTGGCTTACTGCACTACAGCTATATCAGTGCATGTGTGGCTTACTGCACTACCGCTATATCAGTGGGTGTGGCTTACTGCACTACAGATATATCAGTGTGTGTGACTTACTGCACTACAGCTATATCAGTGTGTGTGGCTTACTGCACTACAGTTATATCAGTGGGTGGATGACTCACTGTACTACAGGTATATCAGTCTGTGTGGCCTACTGCACTACAGCTATATCAGTGTGTGTGCGACTTACTGCACTATGGCTATATCAGTGTGTGTGGCTTACTGCACTACAGCTATATCAGTGTCTGTGGCTTACTGCACTACAGTTATATCAGTGTGTGTGTTTGGCTTACTGCACTACAGCTATATCAGTGTGTGTGTGGCTTACTGCACTACAGCTATATCAGTGTGTGTGCGAATTACTGCACTACATCTATATCAGTGTGTGTGTCGTACTGCACTACTGCTATATCAGTGTGTGTGGCTTACTGGACTACAGCTATATCAGTGTGTGTGGCTTACTATACAATAGCGATATCAGTGTGTGTGTGGCTTACTGCACTACAGCTATATCAGTGTGTGTGGCTTTCTGCACTACAGCTATATCAGTGTGTGTGCGGCTTACTGCACTACAGTTATATCAGTGTGTGTGTGGCTTACTTCACTACAGATATATCAGTGTGTGTGCGGCTTAGTGCACTACAGCTATATCATTGTGTGTGCGACTTACTGCACTACAGCTATATCAGTGTATGTGGCCTACTGCACTACAGCTATATCAGTGTGTGTGGCTTACTGCACTATAGTTATATCAGTGTGTGTGTGGCTTACTGCACTACAGCTATTTCAGTGTGTGTGCTGCTTACTGAACTACAGCTATATCAGTGTGTGTGCAACTTACTGCACTACAGCTATATCGCTGTGTGTGCGGCTTACTGCACTACAGCTATATCAGTGTGTGTGTGGCTTACTGCACTCCCGCTATATCATTGTGTGTGCGGCTTACTGCACTACCGCTATATCAGTGTGTGCGGCTTACTTCACTACAGCTATATCAGTGTGTGTGCTGCTTACTGAACTACAGCTATGTCAGTGTGTGTGCAACTTACTGCACTACAGCTATATCGCTGTATGTGCAGCGTACTGCACTGCAGCTATATCAGTGTGTGTGTGGCTTACTGCACTACAGCTATATCAGTGTGTGTGGCTTACTGCACTACCGCTATATCAGTGTGTGTGTGGCTTACTGCACTACCACTATATCAGTGTGTGTGTGGCTTACTGCACTACAGCTATATCAGTGTGTGTGGCTTACTGCACTACATCTATATCAGTGTGTGTGCTGCTTACTGAACTACAGCTATGGCAGTGTGTGTGCAACTTACTGCACTACAGCTATATCGCTGTGTGTGCAGCTTACTGCACTACAGCTATATCAGTGTGTGTGTGGCATACTGCACTACAGCTATATCAGTGTGTGCGGCTTACTGCACTACAGCTATATCAGTGTGTGTGGCTTACTGCACTACCACTATATCAGTGTGTGTGTGGCTTACTGCACTACCGCTATATCAGTGTGTGTGCGGCTTACTGCTCTACAGCTATATCCGTGTGTGTGGCTTACTGCACTACAGCTATGTCAGTGTGTGTGGCTTAATGCACTACAGCTATATCAGTGTGTGTTGCTTACTGCACTACAGCTATGTCAGTGTGTGTGGCTTATTGCACTACAGCTGTATCAGTGTGTGTGCTGCTTACTGCGCTACAGCTATATCGCTGTGTGTGCGGCTTAATGCACTACAGCTATATCAGTGTGTGTGGCTTACTGCACTACAGCTATGTCAGTGTGTGCGGCTTAATGCACTACAGCTATATCGCGCTGTGTGCGTGCCTTACTGCACTACAGCTATATCAGTGTGTGCGGCTTAATGCACTACAGCTATATCAGTGTGTGTGGTTTACTACACTACAGCTATGTCAGTGTGTGTGGCTTACTGCACTACCGCTATATCAGTGTGTGTGTGGCGTACTGCACTACCGCTATATCAGTGTGTGTGCGGCTTACTGCACTACAGCTATATCAGTGTGTGTGTGGCTTACTGCACTACAGCTGTATTCGTGTGTGTGCGGCTTACTGCTCTACAGCTATATCAGTGTGTGCGGCTTACTGCTCTACAGCTATATCAGTGTGTGTGGCTTACTGCACTACAGCTATGTCAGTGTGTGTGGCTTACTGCTCTACAGATGTATCAGTGTGTGTGTGGCTTACTGCACTACAGCTGTATCAGTGTTTGTGGCTTACTGCACTACTGCTATATCAGTGTGTGTGGCTTAATGCACTACAGCTGTATCAGTGTGTGTCCGGCTTACTGCACTACAGCTATATCAGTGTGTGTGGCTTACTGGACTACAGCTGTATCAGTGTGTGTGCGGCTTACTGCACTACAGCTATATCAGTGTGTGCGGCTTAATGCACTACAGTTATATCAGTGTGTGTGGCTTACTGCAGTAGAGCTATGTCAGTGTGTGTGGCTTACTGCACTACAGCTATATCAGTGTGTGTGCGGCTTACTGCACTACCGCTATATCAGTGTGTGTGTGGCTTACTGCACTACCGCTATATCAGTGTGCGTGTGGCTTACTGCACTACCGCTATATCAGTGTGTGTGTGGCTTACTGCACTACCGCTATATCAGTGTGTGTGTGGCTTACTGCACTTCAGCTATATCAGTGCATGTGTGGCTTACTGCACTACAGCTGTATCCGTGTGTGTGGCTTACTGCACTACAGCTGTATCAGTGTGTGTGGCTTACTGCACTACAGCTATATCAGTGTGTGTGTGGCTTACTGCACTACCGCTATATCAGTGTGTGTGTGGGTTACTGCTCTACAGCTATATCAGTGTGTGTGGCTTACTGCACTCCAGCTATGTCAGTGTGTGTGGCTTAATGCACTACAGCTATATCAGTGTGTGTTGCTTACTGCACTACAGCTATGTCAGTGTGTGTGGCTCATTGCACTACAGCTGTATCAGTGTGTGTGCTGCTTACTGCGCTACAGCTATATCGCTGTGTGTGCGGCTTAAAGCACTACAGCTATATCAGTGTGTGTGGCTTACTGCACTACAGCTATGTCAGTGTGTGCGGCTTAATGCACTACAGCTATATCGCGCTGTATGTGTGCCTTACTGCACTACAGCTATATCAGTGTGTGCGGCTTAATGCACTACAGCTATATCAGTGTGTGTGGCTTACTACACTACAGCTATGTCAGTGTGTGTGGCTTACTGCACTACCGCTATATCAGTGTGTGCGGCTTACTGCACTACCGATATATCAGTGTGTGTGCGGCTTACTGCACTACAGCTATATCAGTGTGTGTGCGGCTTACTGCACTACAGCTGTATCCGTGTGTGTGCGGCTTACTGCTCTACAGCTATATCAGTGTGTGCGGCTTACTGCTCTACAGCTATATCAGTGTGTGTGGCTTACTGCCCTACAGCTATATCAGTGTGTGTGGCTTACTGCTCCACAGCTGTATCAGTGTGTGTGTGGCTTACTGCACTACAGCTGTATCAGTGTGTGTGGCTTACTGCACTACAGCTATATCAGTGTGTGTGGCTTAATGCACTACAGCTCTATCAGTGTGTGTGCGGCTTACTGCACTACAGCTATATCAGTGTGTGTGGCTTACTGCACTACAGCTGTATCAGTGTGTGTGCGGCTTACTGCACTACAGCTATATCAGTGTGTGCGGATTAATACACTACAGCTATATCAGTGTGTGTGGCTTACTGCACTACAGCTATGTCAGTGTGTGTGGCTTACTGCACTACAGCTATATCAGTGTGTGTGTGGCTTACTGCACTACCGCTATATCAGTGTGTGTGTGGCTTACTGCACTACCGCTATATCAGTGTGTGTGTGGCTTACTGCACTACAGCTGTATCCGTGTGTGTGGCTTACTGCACTACAGCTGTATCAGTGTGTGTGGCTTACTGCACTACAGCTATATCAGTGTGTGTGGCTTACTGCACTGGCGCTATATCAGTGTGTGTGTGGCTTACTGCACTACAGCTATATCAGTGTGTGTGGCTTACTGCACTACCGCTATAATAGTGTGTGTCCGGTTTACTGCTCTACAGCTGTGCTTCGTGCTGGGTGGGGCGTGGTGTGGCGGGCCGCTGTGGGTAGGAATGGTTAATTCTGTATTGATCACCGTCTCCATGTGGCGTACATTTGTACCACACACAAACCCGCCTCCTGATTGTGTGTATAGTATAGATCCTGTACAGGCAGGGGTGGTGCTGGGAGGGGGGGGGAGGGGATAAGCAACGCGTGCTGTCTAATAGAAAAAACACCAAACTCCTAGATTGTTTGTTTGTTGTTGTATTATGTCCTAGCAACATATAAGGTCATGTTGGGATGAGTCCCGACTTGTGACAGTGTGCACTTATGGCGACGTTTTAGTGCTGCCCCACTGGGAGACCAGGTTGCTGTCACCATGACCCCCCTCTCAGTCACATTATCTTGATACTGTGCTAACCAATCCTTGTCCTGTCCTATTAACACGTTGCACACCCTCTGTGTCTGGTATGTACACTGCATCAGTGTTTTGAACTGATGCAGTGTGCTTTTTATCACAGCGTTATTTTCAGAAACAACAGTGTCACTGAATTAACTCCATTGAGTACATTTTAGCAACATTTATGGATATATCAGGACAGGTACTAACTTTTGACAATGTGCACTCATGGTGAATTAACAGTGCTGCCCACTGGGAGACATGGCCACTGGCACCATGACTCAATATCCCACCCTGTCACTTTACACTGATACTGAACTAACCAGTCCTTGCCTTATCCTAATAATGCGGGGTGCCAGGCTAGGAAGTGACAAGTAACCATTTTATAATTCATTGGTTTCACTCGTTCTGGGTTTGAACCCCCCAACTTTCCTCATGCAAAGCCAGCGCTCTTACCGATTCGTCCACCGCATCTCGTAAATCTCATCAATGGTGCCATCATTAGATGATGGCTATTGTAGCAAAACGACATACTACAAAGTTAATGATCTTATCAACAACAACAGTCATACTTCTTCTTCTTTTTTTTATTGACAAGGTATTTACTCTGCCCATAACATATAAGCTCCCATGAGGGTGCTTGTTTTCAATGCTGGACAGCTGTGGTCCTGTCTTGATCTGTTCCTTTGCCCAGGAGTTTTTACCCGTGTCTGCTCAGGTCAGCCTTCTGCAATTTTGGTTGTTAGTAATACTATTACAAAAAACTAACATAGGCTATTACTAATAACCTATGTTAGTTCTTTTGTAATTTTCCAGTTTTTTTGTCTAGTCTGAGTATGATACCTTAGCCTACTATGTACATCTACTTGGGTGACATGCAGGCTTGCTGGAGAGGATCCCGTTCCATTCAGATATTTTGATTTTTTGATTTGTTACAGCATCCTTTTTCCTAAACCCAGTCCTTAGATAGTGCACTCGTATGCTAGAACACACTTGGACCCTTTAGGACTGCAGCCAGGTGGGATGGCTGTGTTGTTTGCCTAGCCATTTTGTATTTCAGGGTGGATCAGTTGCATGACCGTGGCTTGTCCGTTTCTGTGTTGGTTTGTGCCATTACACATACCCAGATTTCCTTTCTACTTAGGAGGGCTAATTTTCCTATTTTTCTGTTTAGTGCCTACCACTTTTTCTGGCCTGTCTTTTGCTTTCTGTGCCAGTACACAGCAAGCAGTGACTGCGCTCAAGGGCAGGTGTGGTTTTGTTGTGTCAATAAGTAATTGTTTTCTTTAGGAATCTTTTGTAGTGGTCAAGGTTACGGATTGCCCGTAATTTTACGTTTTGTTTATTCCAGGCATTTGCTGCCATGGTTAGTACACTTCTCTAATGTATTTTCGTGTTGCCTCATTCAGTTAGGAGTATATTCGTAAATATTAATGTTGAAATGCCACCCCAACAGCAGAATTCATATTGCTGTCAGGTGAATATCGACACTAAAACAAGAAACTCACATAACTAACCATGATATGGTAACACTAGAATATTTCTAGCAAACTTACATATAGATATACCACTTGTTTAACTACAACTGACCAGACCCTACATTAAAACTTACGACAACTTTACCAAATGAATACAGAAGATAACTTTTGCTTACATTCTAAATACCACATAAACACTCACATTGATCTGACTAATATTGATGTAGTCATATGACAATACTGTTGTCATATTGCTGTGGAACTTGTGGGTTACAGAATTGCATCGTGTTATATGCTGCAAATTGTGTGTTCAACAATTGTTGTATACCTTACTCTATATACCATTTTTGTGAAAATAATCCTGAATTGAGAAGTGGCTGGAAGACCAGTGATTTGGAACTATCAAAAGGCTTATTCCGCAGAATAAACATATTAAAGGCTCTGTCACACATCACCGGATTGGGGAAACAGAAAGAAACCGAACAAAGTGTGTTGATATCCGGCAAAGTCCGGTATGTGTCCATTGCATATCCATTGCATATCCGTTGATATCCATTGACATCTGGCCTGATCCATTACAAGTTTTGAGCATGCGCAAAATTTGGAATGGATGCCACCAGATTGACGTCTATGGTTCTTGTGCGGTTTGAGTTTGTTTAGTCCACTTATCGTCCATTGGCTATCCATTCATGTACGTTTCATGTCCGTTTAATGTTCATTCATCCGGCGACCTTTGACCTGATACCGCAACATTTTGACACATTTTGATATATTTTCATACTCATCATGCCCGAACACCACCGGACTAGAAAATTCTGTCCGTTGCTCAATCTGGCATAGTGTGACAGGCACTTTACCAACAACAACAACAAAAATACCCATAGCACCCAGATACTCTCCAAGTACTGACGAGGCTCGGACGATCTATAATCATGGTTGTTGGCATCATATGAGCGCAGTATGGCGATATTACCAAGATTGAATGTTAATCCTGACTTCCGGAAATGGTATGAAGTGGCAATATCCTACACATCAACTATGCAGTCACCACATTGGGGGATGTATGGGTCTGGGAGGCTACCAGCATGAATCTACCAAGTCTGCATCTCCTAGCTAAGATAACCAGATGGGATGGCCGAATGAGTAGAGCGTCCGTCTCCTGTTTTGGGAGATCGGGAGAACCGAACCCATAAGTTTGTGGGTTCGAATCCTGGTCGAGTCAAACCGATGACTTAAAAATTGATACTTGTCGCTTCCTCGCCTGGCACTTGGCATTATTAGGATAGGGCAAGAACTGGTTGGCTCAGTGTCAGGATAATGTGACTGAGTGGGATATCAGGTCATGGTGCTGGCCTGGTTTCCCATTGGGGCAGCACTATTAAGTCCCCATGAGACTGCACTGTCACAAGTCTGTTCCCATCCTTATATGACCTTAGATGTTGCTATGACGGAAAGCAACAACAAACAAACCTAGCTAAGAAACTGCTGCGGCAAAGTAGAGACCCTGGTTCAGTTGCCGACCTAGGCAGACCACGATTTTTATAATCGGCTCCTCTTCGTACTCTCCTCCTCAGGGGAGATAGCTCAGGCGGCAACATGTCTGCCTGTGAAGCTGTCAGTCATTGGATCGATTCTTCTCAGTGGATCCATTTGCACGATGGGCTATTTTCCATTCCAAGCAGTGGTCCACAACTGGTTCATCAAAGGTTGTGGTATGTGCTGTCCTGTCTGTGGGACAGTGCATATAAATGACCCCTTGCTGCTTATCGGAAAGAGTAGCCTATGTGGCAGCAGCGGGGTTCTTCCAAAGAAATATGTCAGAATGACCATATGTTTGACATCCAATAGCCAATGATAAAAATCAATGTGCTCTAGAGGCGTAGTTAAATAAAACAAGCTTTACTTTTCTCCCCCTCTGATTCATAGATTTACCTCCAATCAGGCTGTGAACTGTTACGCATGGAATGCCCTGATTAGACCATGTGTTAATGAGCGATTCGAGCAGAAATGAATTGTGGCATTTAATTCTCACCTTCTTTCACCGCTTTGGATTTGGTTTTTTTTTTTTTTTAGTTTTACGTCCTGGCAACATCTATGGTAATATCAGGACGGTTACCTACTTGTGACAGTGCGCACTCTTGGTAACTTTATAGTGCTGCCCCACTGGAAAATCAGGCCACCGGCACCATGACCCGATATCCCACTCAGTCAAGGTAATAGAAGCTGTTACTATAGAAGCCTATAGCGAAATAACGAAATAGCGAAATAGCGAATGGTAGACAGGAAGTGTGAACACTTATTTGTCTCTCATTTTTGCTTGAGTGCAAGTAAATAAGCAACACAAGGAATAATTAGTAGCATGTGGTGAATAAGGGGTCAAATTTCCCTGGATCATCAGCCCATGCTTTTTCTAATCTGTTCTTGAATGAATTTATTGACTCAGCATCAATAATATTTTGTGGGAGACTGTTCCATATATTTATGATCCTGTTTGAGAAACTGTGTTGCCTTAACTTTGAAATGCCTCTGGGTTTTACTAGTTTGGGAGTATGGCCCCGACTGCCTTCTCTTTTATTAAAGGTGAAAAATTGCTTCATATCTATTTCATCAAAACCTTTCATAATTTTAAATACTTCAATTATGTCACTACTTTTTCTTCTGTAGGAAAGGGTAGGAAGTTTCAATTCCCTCAGCCTTTGTTCATAGGGTAAGTCCTTTATAACTGCAACTAATTTCGTTGCACATGTCTGAACCTTTTCGATCTCCAGAATATCTCTCCGAAATATTTCTCTATGGTGTCAGGGTTTTGGCATGCTTGCCAAAACTTTGTTTCTTTGTTTTCTTTGTTTGTTGTTTTATGTCCTAGCAACATCTATGTTCATATCAGGACAGGACTTGCCAAAACTAATTCTCCATGCTGGCACCTCAAATAACTCAAAAGTTAGCCATTTAAAATAAACATTACTTCAAACTAAAGAATCGTATATTATAACAATCAATTTCATATAAATATCTCAGAAAAAAATGACAGAAACACAAAACCATCGGACTATGCACAAAAACATTGCAATTTGCAGCAAACATCTTTCACGTTTAAATTGGCTGCAAAGCGTGGGGCGGCAGAGCAGGGAGGGAGGGAGGGAGGGAGGAGGAGCTGGAGGGCGGGGGGTGCATCAATTCATAAGCAGTGGTTTATGAGCCCACTTGTTTATTGGGTTTTAGCACCACGCTGTCGAGTGGGCTGCTGAGGAAGTCGATATTTCCAAGGGCATTGACATGATGCTGTATGCACGGCGTATGCGACCCACCATCTCCCCGCCCCGCCCCGCCCCGCCCCGCCCCGCCCCGGCCCGCCCTGCCCCGCCCCGCCCCGCCCCGCCCCGCCCCCGCCCCGCCCCCGCCCCCGCCCGCCCGCCCGCCCCGCCCCGCCCCGCCCGCCCCGCCCCGCCCCGCCCCGCCCCGCCCCCGCCCCGCCCCGCCCCGCCCCGCCCCGCCCCGCCCCGCCCCGCCCCGCCCGCCCGCCCCGCCCCGCCCCGCCCCGCCCCGCCCCGCCCCGCCGCTGATTCCCGCCCGTCCACCTGCTCGCCCTCTCTCCCGCCACTGAGTCCCGGCCGTACAGATTTGTCGGCACCCCGGGCGCCGGGCGCCGGGCGCTGGGTGCCAGGCGCCCCCCGCCTACCCTCTACACCCCCCACCCCAGCGTGACGCCGGTATCAGCGCCAGTGTTGGCCGAGCAGTCCCTGCCACCATCACAATCCCATGTTATCCAACCGGGGCCTTAAGGGAGGGTTCATTATTTATTACTTTTGGGGTTGAGGTCGGTAAATGTGATTTGGTGAGTGGCGCGGTGAATGCTGTGGGATGGGCGGTGGAGGGTGTGGGAAGGGAGGGGCGAGGCGGTCATTGGGGGGGAGGGGGGAGTGAATGTGTGTATTGGAGGGGGGGGGGCGGGGCGGGGGCAGAGGGGGGGGGGCGGGGATGGGTGTGGGTGTGTGTGTGGGGGGGGGGGGGGGGGGGAGGGGTAGGAGGATTGTGAATTATTAACCAAAGCCAATGGCGCCTCCCTCCTTGAAATGTGTTGGTAGTGACAGCTGCCTTTGGAGCTGAAAGAGGGAAATCTACACTAAGCAAGTTTCCCCAAAATGGTGTTGTCATCTGGACAGTGTGTGTAGTAGGCTGGTACCTTTAGAAGTGTCCATGTAATGTGGGAATGCCTGGAGGTGGTTTGGTTGGGGGGGGGGGGGGGGGGGGGAGAGGCGGGGGGGGAAGGAGAAGAGTGGGTTGGGCAGGGACTTGAAGTCGTGCAATGTTTATGTGTGGTTATCTAGAAGGGTCTATGCCTGAATGAGGCCACCAGCGAAACAAATAAGATATTAAAAAGATTGCCCAGAGCATGAATAAACAATAGAACCCAGTGGTCCCCAGTGTGCTGATGGTAGTTACAGTGGCGTAGATAGAGGGGGAGCAGGGGAGCAACCAGTCCAGCTCAGCACATTCTACAAAGGTGGCGCCTTTCGATTTTAAGTACAATATATAGCGATATAGCGAATGGTAGACAAGACAGGAAGTGTGAACACTTATTTGTCTCTCTTCTTTTTTTTTTGTTGGTACATTAGTTGTCCCAATCAGGGACAATCCCAGTCACAGACGACTGGTCGTCCCCACTCCACTGCTGGTCGATAGAAAGCCCGATCCTACACTTTTACTGACCCAAGGGATTTTTAACCTCCCACACCACATAGACATGGTATGAGAGCAACTGGCCTTTGATGACGCTGTAAGTTATACACAGTGGTGGAAATCCAAATTGGCAGAGCTGGAGGCACGGGGAATATAGATTTATGTACTACTTTTAAAACTGATCTTCTTTGGATTTTTTATGTTGAATGCACAATAATAATGCTGCATGAATTAAGAATTATTTGCTATTTATGGTATGACCTTTTTATATTCTAACAAACCGCTAATTTTAGATCCTGGCTACGCCCCCCCCCCCCACCCCTTCAGGGGTGTTAGGAGTCGGGCGAGTAATAGGTGAGATGCCGTATCCCTCCATCGGGGGAGGGATACGGCGACCCACCACAGGACGAGCTAACACCGGGTTATCCTTGGGGGGAATGGTCCGCCACAGGACGAGCTAACACCAGCTTATCCCTGGGAGCACCCGGCCCACCATGGGATGAGCTAACACCAGGTTATCCCCGGAGCACCTGGCCGCCACAGAACGGGTTAACACCAGGTTATCCCTGGGGAATATGGCCCACTGCAGGACGAGCTAACACCTGCTTATCCCTGGGGGACCTGGCCCCCTGCAGGACGAGCTAACACACTTAGTGCAGGACTGGATCCGTGACCAAAGCCAGGCGGACAACTGGAAGGTTTCCGCAGAGCAGTGAACTCGGCGCATTAAGGGCGGGGGCCGGGGGAGGGGGGGGGGGTGCTGATCAGGTTGACTATCTGATGTCATATCGTATCTCTTACAGTGTGCTATGGGAATATAGTACTGAGGGAGGTTATATAAGCGCGGAGTAACCCGAGCAACTCAGAGCAACCAGAAGGCATCCGCAGCAACCTGCACCAACTCACACCAACCTGCAGCAATAGGCAGCAGCCCACAGCAACCCACCCCAACCCACAGCAACCCACAGCAACCCAGCCCAACTCACACCAACCCACACAAACCCACACCAACCTGCACCAACACACACCAACCCACACAAACCAACACCAACCGACGCCAACCCACACCAACCCACACCAACCTGCACCAACCCACACCAACCCACACCAACCCACCCCAACCCACACCAATCTACACCCACCCCAACCGGCACCAACCCACACCAATCCACACCAACCCACACCAACCTGCACCCGCAATCGGCAGCAGCCCACAGCAACCCACCCCAACCCACACAAATACACACAGCCAGCTACCTGCCGAAACCACACCAACCCGGCCGGCCAACCAAGGCCAAATAAAAGAAATGTTGGTGATCGTCATTTTGATCAGACAATTCAAGGTCAGGCGGACGGTTTTTATTTTTATATTTTTTTTAGTTTGTCAGGGTTTTTTTAAATATTGGCCCAGAGTAGCCTGGTAAAAGGATTACATGTCATTCATGTACACATCACAATGTTTTAAGTCAAACAATAAACACAGTATTCTCGTTTTGAAATGTATTATATCATACAGTTCTAGAAGTTTCCCTTTTCAGCTTACCTAAGTTGAGTTGAGGCTAGCCTGACACATGTCGAACAATCTGGGTTTTTCTTAATAAAAAAAAAGAAATAAAAGACAGGGGCTGGCGATTTTTCGGGCACGGGCGGGGTCGATCACCATTTTCTTTTTTATTTGGCCTAACGCGCCAGGCCGTGCTCTGGGCACTCCGACCTGTAGCGGGGCTGCCCCAGGGGAAATTTTGTTTGACAATGGAAAAAGAGAGATAGAGAAACAGAGAGAGACAGACAGTGAGAGAGAGAGACTGAGAGAAAGAGCGATAGATAAAAAGAGAGGGAGGAGAGAGAGAACTAATGAGAGAATAGGGGGGGGGGCATAGATGCGAAGTCATCAAGTTGGATTTCAATGAAAAGCACTGAGGCATTTGCTGATTGAAAAGGCCTCCTATGCACGTGTGCTGGTGGGTGTGGTCGGGAGGAGGGGCTGGTGGCAGGCTGCTTTAATTCAATAGTCGGTTCCACACGAGAGCACCAGCCGGCCCCGCCATAGAAGTCACGCATGCGCATTGTGTGCAGCGACCGACAACGCCGCATAAGTCGGTCGTGTGGAGTGGAGTGTCCTCTCCCCGAGTATTTTGGGTTAATCTGGTTTAAAGTAAAATTAACTAATGTGTAGTTTTTGGGTGTTTTTTTTCAATATATAGTGCCAGTTCTTCACAGTTTAATTTTCTGAATTTCTTTATTTTGGTTGGTTTTGGTTTTTAATTTTGCTATTATGTTATGGGTCTGTGTTTTGTTAGTTTTGCTATTCCCTTTTGTGTTAGTGTTTTGTTAATTTTGCTATTATGTTATTGTCGACGTTTTGTGAATTTTGCTATTATGTAATTGTCAGTGTTTTGTTAATGTCACTGTAATATTCAATACATGAGATCCACTACCATGCGGTGACTACACCATTACCTACACAGTTGTACAGCGCTAGGTGACGGCACGCCAGCCACCGGGCAGTGCCCTCACTGGGCTGCCCTCTACTGCATGTGGCGAGCCTCCCCCGCCCCCCACCCCCACCCACCCACCCACCTATAGAGGTGGTGTGGGACCTGGCGAGTCAGGGGGCGGGTCACTTGACTGTGGAAGTCGTGGTGGGCAGATCTAATAAGACAAATAAAACGTCTGAAGCGTACATGGTCTTATCGTTCATCCGCGAGTCACTGCGTGAGTGCCAGGGTCTGGAACGACTGTACAGTGGTCTATCACAATACTATTATATTATTGTCGGTGTTCTTAATTCTGTTATGTCATGTTGGTGTTCTGTTATTTTTACACTTATGTTATTGTAGGGCACTTGTTAATTTTGCTATTATATTATTGTCACTGTTTTGTTAATTTTGCTATTATATTATTGTCAGTGTGTTTCTAATTTTGCTATTACGTTATCGTCAGGGTTTTGTTAACTTAGGCCTTTTGTTATTTGTTGGCGTTGTGTTAATTTTGCAGTTTAGTTTTTGTCACTGTTTTGTTAATTTTGCTAGTATGTTATTGTCGGTGTTGCTAATTTACTTGTGGCGTTTTTGTTGGTGTTTTCTTAACTTTGTTGCTAGTATATTATTCTCAGTGTTTTTTTAATTTGGTGAAGATATTGTTGACAAGGGACCTCACATCTTTGTGTCAACAGTGATTTCTCCTGTCATGCTCCCCATTCTTTTAAACAATGTCCATTATTTGAACATGCACAATGCGACCACAACAAGTAGGAGCATCACAACAATGGGTTAGTGATTTAGTGTGTGTGTGATTGATTTTTGGGGGGAGGGGGGGGGGAGATTGGGGAGGGTTAATCCCCAACCGATATAAAGAAGGTGTAAGAAAGTATCTAAGAAGGACTGCTCATTTCAAAAGCTTTCCTCGCTGAGCTGCATATGCAAATATTTTGGACCGGAAGTGCTTCACTCTCCCTGGATTACAGGTCACCAGAAAGTCAGAGATCGAGGTAAGGTACTCTAAGTAATTTATACTGCACGCGGTGGTCTAATCGGTAGAGTGTGGGCCTCGCGTGCGGAAGGTCGGGAGTTCGGTTCCCAGTCGAGTCCAACCAATGACTTATCAAATTGATCCTTGTCACTTCCTAGCCTGGCACTTGGCATAATATGATAGGGCAAGGACTAGTTAGCTCAGTGTCAGGATAGTGTGACCGAGTGGGATATCGGGTCATGGTGCCAGTGGCCTTATTTCTCAGTTCAGCAGCAATATAAAGACACCATGAGTGCGCACTGTCACAAGTCGGTACCAATCCTGATATGACCTTAGATGTTGGCAGGATGTAAAACTCCAACAACCAACCGACTCTAATATATTCATGTAGCGCCATATATGCACATTATATTTGTTAGTTGGTTGTTGGAGGTTTACATCCTAGCAACATGAAAGGTCATATTAGGACGGTAATGACTAAAGCTAGGATTCCTTACACGCGGTATGCGGCATGCGGTATGCGGTATGCGGTATGCGGTATGCGGCATGCAGTATACGAACGGTTTGGGTCCTTTCACCCACACCCACACCCACACACATAGTGTCAGGTTTCTCTAACACTGTTGTCTATGGGCATTCGCATTCGCATGCCGCACCGATCACTACATGGACCGATTCAGTATTCGCATGCCCCATGCCGCATGCCGCATACCGCGTGTAAGGAATCACCCCCATTGATTTAGATGCTTTTCGATTTTTTGCCGCATTCGCATTCGCATACCGCATACCGCGTGTAAGGAATGCACGCTAAAGCTGAGATTCCTTCTACGCGGTATGCGGCATGCGGCATGCTGCATGCGGTATGCGAATGGGAAGATTCCTTCTATGCGGTATGCGGCATGCGGCATGCGGCACACGACTGGCTATATTTAAAAAATAAAAATAAACAAGTATACTCCTTACTGCACTGTATATGACCAAATATTGCATTTATATCTATGTACCTTTTTGTACGTCACATGGGGATTCCTACCTTTATTATAACCAAATTATAGATAAGTATTCATATTTCTGTGCATATGGTAGCATTTTTAGCTTTCCTGTAACCGTCTGTCTCCTGATTGGGACGGTCCTAACATCCTAAACTGAGCCATGTTAGGACCGTCAACAAAATCTGGGATGGTCCTAACATCCCTCGGAGCAAGCTAAACTGAGCCATGTTAGGACCGTCCCATTGGCTATATTTAACCACCTCCCATCAGCACCCTTCTGTCCGTAATTATCAGTCGCCTCCTCCTGCCTTAAACCAATGGACAAATGCGACTGATGGTTTTCTATTCGCACCCCCGTGCCGCATGCTGCATGCCGCACCGATCGATACAGGGACCGATCGAGTTGTCGCATTCGTATTCGCATTCGCATGCCGCGTGTAAGGGTTGCAGCCCATTGACTTCAAGGCGTTTCAATTTTTTGCCGCATTCGCATTCGCATACCACATACCGCATACCGCGTGTAAGGAATCTCAGCTTTAAGCGCATACAAATAGAGTCTGCCGAGATTAGAAATCCGCGCGCACTGATACACAGAAGAAAGCACAATGCCTGGCTGTGTGTGAACTAAGAAATTGGTTGTTTGTCATCCTACCATGTTAATTAATTCCCCACCTCACTGTCTCTCTAATTAGACCTTGCTTGATTGCCACTACTGCCGTCTGTGGCGCTGCGCACAGGCATGCTCTCGTCTCTTGTACCGACGTCACGTGACCGGCGCTTTAATCAGTGCGTGACGTCATAATTGAAACCGGAGTCGACCGGAAGTTGAGTGTTCCGTGTACCCCTCAGTTAGCTAGGTTGGTTGTTGGAGTTTTACGTCCTGGCAACATCTGAGGTCATATCAGGATGGATACTGACTTGTGGCAGTGTGCACTCATGGTGACTTTTATAGTGCTGCCTCACTGGGAAACCAGGCCACCAGTTCCGTGACCTGATATCCCACTTAGTCATATTATCCTAACACTGAGCCAACCAGTCCTTGCCCGATCCTATTAATGCCGAGCGCCTGGCTGGGAAGCGACAAGTATTAATTCTTAAGTCATTGGTTCGAACCACACGATCTAGCAAAAGTGAACCCCTCGGACCTCGTCGCATTGCCGCAACATGGAAATTGTCAATTATAGAATTATGGGCTCATCCAAGGTTTTCAACATTTTCACAGGCGTTCAAATTACCCAGGTAGATTGCCAATGACTTCTATTATTTAATAATAAAAACATGTTGATATGAGATCACTTCTGTGCTAAAATCGTAAAGTCCGCTAAGACGATAAACTAACTCGGAATGTAATATATGAATTATGCCATCGGTAGGATTCCCTCATCGCAAGGCCTAATGGTTGGTTGGCGACTTTATAGTGCTATCCCACTGGGAAATCAGGCCGCTAGCAACATGACCACTGATGACCCGATATCCAACTCAGTCAGATTATCCTGATATTGAGCTAAAGTAGTACCCTTTGTACTCCCGTAGAAGTATTGATTCCCTAAAGCCTAAGTCACGCCTACCCGGATCAGGGGCCGGACGAGCCCCAGACTGTGATCCGGCATGGTCCATGGCGATCCGGCGTGATCCATGCCTCATCCATGGCTGGTCCTTGGTGATCATTGGTGATCCTTGGTGATCCTTGGCTGGGTCTGGCCTCATCCAGGGTCAGCCCCGGATGTTTTAAAATGTTTAAAACATCTGGGGTGATCCGGGGAATATTGCAATCCGGGGTCGATCCAGCATCATCCGGCATCATCCGGGTGTAATCCGGGGGTGGTCCGGGTAGTCCGGGGGTGGTCCGGCTCAGTCCGGGGCGATCCGGACTCTGGTCCATGGCTAGACCATGGCGCATACTGGTAGGTGTGAGAGCGAGCCAAAAAAACACCAGATATCCGGGGCTGTCCGGGACAGTCCGGGGGAATGGTCCGGGGGTGGTCCGGCTAAAAATTCGGGGCGAGTCCGGGTAGGTGTGACTTGGGCTTGAGTAGTATGTGGAAATGTCTGTGTTTACCAGGTTATTGCTAGAATACACGGAACTGAAGTCAGGCTGGTTACTCAGTCAAGATGTATATTGGTTGTTGGAGTTTTACGTCCTGGCAACATCTAAGGTCATATCGGGACGTGTACCGCATTCATGGTGACTTTTATAGTGCTGCCCCAATGGGAGACCTGACTGCCAGCACCATGACCTGATATCCCACTCAGTCACATTATCCTTACACTGAGCCAACCAGGCCATGGCCTATCCTAATAATGTTGAGCACCTGTCTAGGAAGCGACAAGTATCAATTTTATAAGTCATTGGTTTAACTCGACCGGGTATCGAACTCACGACCTTCCACGTGCGAAAGGTGGTGTCAGTCTGAATCTGGCGACTGCTTGTCACTAATTCACAATGTCAGTATGTAAAATATTCCGATAATGATGCATTGGTGGGGGAATGCAAATGTTCTATTTGTGAAACAGGTATATAGGGCCAGGTGCATAGAGGTGTTAATGCAGTTGCTGGTGGTACTTGATTGATTGGTAAATAGACATTGTGGTGCTAGTAAGATAGTGTGTAAGGGGCACTCAGAGTCCTACCCACTACCCCCTTCCCCCTCTGCTAGTCATGGATCACCACACACTCAGCTCAAGGCAGGTGGTGGCCAGGGGAGCCATGCTGCTTGGTGGTGGTGGGCAGATCACTGTAACCATGGGGACCAGAAATGCTTGTTTCTCACTGGTGGAGCTAGAAATGCTTGTTTCTCATTGGGAGAATGGGGTGAGGTGATACACTATACTGGATCCATGTTATCATCATCAGGCTGTCGGTCGCGATGCGACAAAGACTGCTTTCATTACTTGACTGCCGCTCTCCATTTAGCTCTCTGCTGTGATGACATCCTCATGAGGTGTCCAGTCCACCGGAGATTCTTTTTGATCAGAAGATCTTCCATAGAGGGCAGCCCATCCGTTCGAGTATTTCCTTATTCGTCACTTTGTCCTTCCAGGTTAGCCTCATGATTGAACGCAGATGTCGCATCATGAAGGCATGCAGCTTTTTCACCTGCTGTCTGTACACTGTCCAGCCTCGGCTCCGTATAGTAGGGTGATAGCCTTACCTTTGACCCGAATGGACACATGGTGGTTGTTCCAGAGTCTCTGGCGTAGTCGGCCGAAAGATGCGCTAGCCTTGGCCATCCTCCTCTGTATCTCAGCATCAATGCGTCCATCACTTGATATAGTGCTTCCGAGATAGGTGAATTCCGGAACAGAGTTCAGCTTGCCATGTACCATATAAATAATAAACCTGAGGGTTTGGCTCTCTCTCTTCTTTCACTCTTTATACTCTTCCTTTCTCTTTTTGCCTGTATTGATTTCACTATAGCCTGCCTACACAACCACAGATTCGAGCCGTGGACTTTACAAGTAGATGATTTTTATTTTTATTAGTGATCGTTTGTTTATTCAGCTCATAACGGTGAAGTACTTGCACTTGTTTTTGCCACTGTGCAGTAGTAGTCATAATCCATATGGATTGATTTCATTCATAAATAATTTCCATAAAGAGTCAAATCAGGGAGTTTCGAATTTGTTGGTTTTCGATTATATGTGTGTACATAGTTGGCATTTGTAGTGGTTTCTACCAATGCAATGAGTGTTTTAATATAGATATATTATTGCTATGTTAGTTTTGGGGTGTTTTTTTTGGGGGGGGGGTCACACTTTTGAAGGTTAGGTTTGTCGATAATTTGCATGGGTTTCAGGTACTCCATTTTCTTTGATGTTGTTTTCAGCTCATTTTGCTTTTAGATACGCCTCCCATTATTTCAACTTCATGTCCTGCCTGGCACTTATTGGTCATTAGTTGTTTAAGAATATGGTGTCTCCTATTGGTGGGTGGTGCTTTATGGGTTATGTGCTGATTATCCCATATCTATTACTTAGTACATATAGATTTTATCTATATCTCACTTCCAGTCTTTCTTAATTTTCTGTTTATGTTCTTTTAGTGGGCTGGTATTTCTTATATCACCGTTTTGGCTATTCCAACCTTGTATGCTCATAGGTAATCTGGCAATTATCTCCCAATTAATAGTTAACAGTTGTAAGCCGAAAGATCATCCGAGGACAATTCACCAGAACTGGATTATCATACCAGACGTGCCTACTACCTACCACGGACAAAGATGTAATATCTGGGACAAATATAATTATTGACTTGAAGAGGAGAGTAATTTATCGCTTCTTTATTCCGTTCTGATAGATTTCACAAATGAGAAATGGCACCAAAGTCCGGTTAATGATCCCCTGATTATTACTTTTAAATCCCTCCCTCTTCTCCCTTTTCTCCCTCTTCTCCCTTTTCTCCCCCTCTTCTCCCATTTTCTCCCCTTTCTCCCCCCCCCACCCTTTCTCCCCTTTTCTCCCCTTTTCTCCCCCTTTCTTCCCCTTTTCTCCCTTTTCTCCCCTTTTCTCATCGTGTCTCCCCTTTTCTCCCCCTTTCTTCCCCTTTTCTCCCTTTTCTCCCCTTTTCTCATCGTGTCTCCCCTTTTCCCCCCTTTCTCCCCTTTCTCCCCTCCTTCCCCCCTTCCCCTTTCTCCCCCTTTCTCCCCTTCCCCTTTTTCTCCCCTTTCTCCTTTCTCCCCCTTTTCTCCCCTTTCTCCCCTTTTTTCTCTCCCCTTTCTCCCTTTCTCCCCCTCCCCCTTTTCTCCCCTTCTCCCCCCCTTTCTCCCCTTCTTCTCCCCTTTCTCCCTTTTCTCCCTGTTCTCCTTTTCTCCCCTTTCTCCCTTTTCTCCCTGTTCTCCTTTTTCTCCCTTTTCTCCCCTTTCTCCCTTTTCTCCATTTCTCCCCTTTCCTCCCTTTTCTCCTTTTCTCCCCTTTCTCCCTTTTTCCCTTTTCTCCCCTTTATCCCTTTTCTCCCTGTTCTCCTTTTTCTCCCTTTTCTCCCCTTTCTCCCTTTTCTCCCTTTTCTCCCTTTTCTCCCCTTTCTCCCTTTTCTTCCCCTTCCTCCACCTTTCTCTCCCTTTCTTCCCTTTTCTCCCTTTTCTCCCTTTTCTCCCTCCCCCTCCCCACACAGACATTCCAAATGTTTTACATCAATTAATATTTTCTATATCTTTCAAATCACCCGATTGGCTTAAACATGACAGTGGGATGTCCGGGTCCTATCCACCAGGCACAGTCTCATCTCGTCACACAATAGCAGGCAGTTTAGTCGGGTTTATGACTGCAATTCCATCGCCATTTTCCCGCCATATTTTACTGTTTACGACGGTGGCGCCGCCTGGTGTGAAGGCGGCGGTCTATAGTAGGTGTCTATCGGGACGTCAGTCTGATTTAAATGCACATATAACGCATGGTCGCTGTATGTTGGTTGGTTGGTTGATTTGTTGTTGGAGTTTTACGACCTGGCAACATCTAAGGTCATATCATGGCGGGCACCGGCTTGTAACAGTGTGCACTCATGATAAGGCCACCAGCACCATGACCTGATATCCCACTCAGTCACATTATCCTGACACTGAGCCAACCAGTCCTTGCCCTATCCTAATAATGCTGAGCGCCTGACTAGGAAGCAACACATATAAATTGTGTAAGTCATTGGTTTGACTCGACCCGGAATCGAACTCCCGATCTACATGGGAGGCCTGCGCTCTCCCGAGTTGCCACCACATCCGTATATATATATATATATATATATATGTATATGTGTATATATGCATGCAGTATAATCCATTATATAAGTATAATGAGGCCGGAAGCTTCCATCTGCTCCTCAGCCCTAGCTTCTCCCACAGTCATTGACTGGAGGAGCCGTAATCTAGTCATCTACAGCCTAGCTAACCTCAGATCCGCTAAGGGGTGCCACCTGTCTGTTGGCACCCCTCTCCATTTACCCTCACTGCACCACTGAAAATATACAACATCCTTGCTAGTCCCTACAAGCGTACCCACCAATCACACACACACACCACACACACACATCCACAGCAATCTAATTTGTCGTACTGCAGCATCAATCATCATTCACCGTAGTACAGTATAACCCCGTTAAACCAAACTTGAAGGGAGCCTAGAATTTTGTGTGGATTAACTGATCATTGGCTTAACCGAGCTTTGGCTTCGACGTTGACTTGACTTTGGCAAAAACGTGGGCGCATTATGAATGTAATATACAATTTTTGTGGACACCTTGATTATTGTTTTTTATGTAAATACAGTATAGTGGTATGGAGGTATTGCAATACCTCAGGGAGTTTGACACCTACCCTGCAGAGTTGTTAACCACTGCCTTGTGGTACAGGTTCTTGTCAGAACTGAAGGCTAAGGGAGCAAACCCTGAACAGAAAACCATGTCACTGTGGCAGCATCAAGGGCGGTTGATGTATGGAACTCCCAATATCTCCCAACCAGCCACTGCAGGGACTCTTCTCCATCTTCCTATGCCATCCTGATATGACCTTAGATGTTGCTAGGATGTAAAACAACAACAAACAAACCATCTTCCTATCAGCAATGCTCGATGAGGCTTTCCGAGGCATGGGGGATAGCGTCTATATACAGTCCAGACAGAGCCCTGACCTATTCAACATCGCAGACTTCAGAGCGAAGATGAAGACTACTCGGATACTGGTGAGAAAGCTGCTATTCGCAGATGACAGTGCACTGGTTACCCACTCTGCTGAAGAGATCCAGAAAATAGTGGACACTTTCTCCGATGCATCAAAGAAGTTTGGCCTGAAGATTAACATCACAAAGACAGAGGTGCTGTACCAACCCAACTCTACAAGAACCCGAGAGGAGGATGTCATGGTTGATGGAAACAAGCTGAACTCTGTTCCGGAATTCACCTACCTTGGAAGCACTATATCAAGTGATGGACGCATTGATGCTTAAATACAGAGGAGGATGGCCAAGGCCAGCGCATCTTTCGGCCGACTACGCCAGAGACTCTGGAACAACCACCATGTGTCCATGCGGGTCAAAGGCAAGATCTACCGTGCTATCGTGCTATCCACCCTACTATATGGAGCTGAGGCCTGGACAGTGTACAGACGGCAGGTGCAAAAGCTGCATGCCTTCATGATGCGACATCTGCATTCGATCATGAGGCTAACCTGGAAGGACAAAGTGACAAATAAGGAAATACTCGAACGGACAGGGCTGCCCTCTATCGAAGATCTTCTGATCAAAAAGAATCTCTGGTGGACTGACAGGCTACCAAAGCAGATCATCTACTCTCAACTGTCTTCTGGTTACAGAAAGAGAAGGCGCCCCCGTCTCCAGTTCAAGGATACCATCAAGAGAAACCTGAAGCTGAGAGACATTAAGGCCGACTCATGGACATCACTCTCACAGCAGAGAGTTAAATGGAGAGCGACAGTCAAGTAATGAAAGCAGTCTTTGTCACATCGCGACCGACAGCATGATGATGATGACAGTATAACCCCGTTAAACCAAGCTTGGTTAACCCAAACGATTGGTTAAGCAAAACCTTTTTCGGTGGCCTGGAAAAATACTACCAATAGTACCATATATCAGTGGGTGGGGTCTTATAACCACATGAAAGTTTGGTTTAACCCTACTGGAACTGGCCTGGGGTCCAAACATTTTGTTTGGATTAACCGATAGTTTGGATTAACCGACTTTGGTTTAATCAACTTTTTTATATGATAAATGGTAGTATTTTTCCAGGCCGCCGAAAAAAGTTTGGATTAACCGATCGTTTGGTTTAACCGAGCTTTAACTGGGTTTAACGGGTTATACTGTATTGCATTTATTTGTTGGTATGGGTGTGTGTTTTTCTTCCCCAAAACCTGTTTCATTTAGTCAGTTGGGTGCACCTGTATGCGTATACATACAGAGGTGCCAACTGCTCAGATTTTGTAAGAAGACTTCCTATTTTGGGTACTCTCTTCTGATATAACGATTGCATGTGAAAATCTCCCGATTTTCACTCTCACCCACCTAAAACAATCAGATAATGTCAAAAGGAAAATCCAGCTATTTACAGCGGCTTAATGACTTCAGAGCAGTTCAAGGTGGCAAGCAGAGCATAGAAAATGACACATAGACCCACGGTGGGATACATGGTGGGGCTTGTATGAAAAATATATAATATAATTAAATCTGAAAATTATAGATTGTATGATTATACTATGTCATGATATATGTCCGATTGTCATACCTGTGTTGCCGCACAGAAACTTATCTTCCTAATAAAATGTTAAAATCTTCCTATATTTTGGTCACACAATGTTGGCATCTGTGGTCATAGTGAACGCTGTAACGTGTGGCGCATGTAAACACTGAATTATACGCACAGATTCATGCCTAGGCTCAGCCGGCTGCTGCTCATCTGGTTTAGTGAAGATTGTTGCATAATTCATCCTCACATTACCACTTTATTAGATTGCATGCATTTGCCCGATTAACGTGTCGCGTGTTGTGGCGATTCACCATGTGCAGATTAGATACTTCTACAACATTGTTGGTTTTTCACCGCACACACTCACAGTGTACATGAGATCAAAACCATCACGTCTCCCTATGTCGAACCACTAGGTTTCTCCTGTTAGACTATGTGTATTCAATATGACCGTTGGATCGTGGGTTCGAACCCTGGTCGAGTCAAACCAATGACTTAAAAATGTATACTTGTCGCTTCCTAGCCTGGCGCTCGGCATTATTAGGATAGGGCAAGGACTGGTGTGCTCAGTGGCAGGATAATGTGACTGAGTAGGATATCAGATCATGGTGCTGGCGGTCTGGTTTCCCAGTGGGACAGCACCATAAAGTCACCATGAGTGCACACTGTCACAAGTCGGTACCCTTCCTGATATGAACTTAGATGTTGCTAGGACATAACACAACAACAAACAAACAATCTACAGCAGTGTTGGTTTTTCACCGCACACACTCACAGTGTACATGAGGTCAAAACCATCACGTCTCTCTATGTCGAACCACTAGGTTTCTCCTGTTACACTATGTGTATTCAATATGACCGTTGGATCGTGGGTTCGAACCCTGGTCGAGTCAAACCGATGACTTTAAAATTGATACTTGTCGCTTCCTAGCCAGGCGCTCGGCATTATTAAGACAGGGCAAGGACTGGTGTGCTCAGTGTCAGGATAATGTGACTGAGTAGGATATCAGATCATGGTGCCGGTGGTCTGGTTTCCCAGTGGGACAGCACTATAAAGTCGCCATGAGTACGCACTGTCACAAGTCGGTACCCTTCCTGATATGAACTTATATGTTGCTAGGACATAAACACAACAACAAACAAACAATCTACAGCAGTGTTGGTTTTTCACCGCACACACTCACAGTGCACATGAGGTCGAAACCATACTGGATCAAGAGGATTAAAAATCATAAAATGTTGTGCAGTGTTCGCTGCACCCTTTTTGAGGGAGAATATATGTGGCTTTGCGGTTGGCTTCTGGTCCTGCTCTCCTGTGGTTATGGCGGCGTCACGTGGCTCTTTTTCAGTGTGACACGTGTTACTAAGAACTTGCTGCCCACAATTCTCAAATGGTCCAAACTAAGTCTAAATAGTCTTGTTTTCCCCATTAGAAAGTTGGTCAATAGAAAGCCTGAGCCTACACTTTTACAGACACAAGGGATTTTTAACCTCCCACACCACATAGACATGGTATGAGAGCATGTGGCCTTTGATGATGCTGTAAGTTATACACAGCGGTGGAAATCCAAATTGGCAGTGACAGAGGTGAGGCCATGGGGAATCGAACCATCAACAATATGATGTAACATATGATAGTCATAGTTACATAATCATCCTATAGGTATAGTCAACTTGTTAACATCACTGTCAACACACTGTATAAACACTGCCAGTCATGGTTTAGGTTGTCCGGGTTATCAGCTGATCCCTTAAATGTAATCATACTGTATCAGATACTATTACTATCCAGTGTAGTTTATTATTATATAATTTAACTTGAAATCCAGTTTGTGAGTAAATAATATATAGGCCTGAAATGTAATAAAATATAGACTTGAAACGTTTGGAAGACCAGTGTATCCGTAATGAGAAGAGAACTATTACGATGATTCAATTATTGACCAAAAAGAAACATTATTCATACACCATTTTGACTACAAAAAGAGACATTAATGGTTCAACCCATAATTCAACATTGATCCATGGTAACTTTTGGATTTTTGTGTTTGATTATACAAAAAGAGCTCGTACAGAAATAATGATAATTTGCTACCCTTAATTCTCATAGGGCCAAAGCTTACGTTTTTAATACATTATTTTTGTAACAAAGAGGTCTGATAAAGAATAGTACTACGCATAGTTACTCAATGATTCGTGCTAAATTTGTGAATACACTTTTTTTTGTAGAGGTTGGTAAAAAAATAAAAAGCTTAATGCCGCTGTGTATAACTTACAGCGTCATCAAAGGCCAGTTGCTCTCATACCATGTCTATGTGGTGTGGGATGTTAGAATTCCCTTGGGTCGGTAAAAGTGTAGGCGTGGGCTTTCTATCAAAAAACTGTCTAATGGTGAAAACAAGTCTATTCAGACTTATCCTTAATGTGCAGTATAAATCTTCAAGAGAAAAAAATGCCGAGAGAAATCGCAAAGCAATTATCCTAAAGATATAATTCATAATGATTGGCATTGCACAATAAGTGAATGTTCATTTGTTATGTTTTTAATTAATCGCTGAACCGATAGTGGAGGCAGGCTGTATGTAGATACACTTCCACCCCACCCCCCGCCCCACCAGCCCCACCCGTCCAATGACCACCCCGCGTTTTGTGGGAAGGGGGAAAGGAGCGAGTATCGGAGAGGGGAGAGGGGAAGGGGGCAGTTGGGATACCAGGAGAGGAGAGAGGGGAAGGGGGAAGGAGGGCTAACCGGAGAGAGGAGAGGGTAAGGGGGAAGGGGGAAGGAGGAGTACCAGGAGAGGGGAGAGGGTATGCGGGAAGGGGTAAAGGACGGGTAACGGGAAAGTGGAAAGGGGAAGGGGGAAGGGGGGCTAACCGAAGAGAGGAGAGGGGAAGGGGGAAGGGGGAAGGAGGGCTACCCAGAGAGAGGAGAGGGGAAGGGGGAAGGAGGAGGAGGGCTAAGGGGAGAGTGGAGGGGGAAGGGGAAGGGGGAAGGAGGGCTAAGGACAGAGAGGAGAGGGTAAGGGGGAAGGGGGAAGGAGGGCTACCCAGAGAGAGGAGAGGGGAAGGGGGAAGGGGGAAGGAGGGCTACCCAGAGAGATGGGTGCCTACAACGCTCTTGTGACTGGCATTCACTCATTGAAACCAACCGACCATTCATGCCTATCCATGTCTAGCATGTATCCATCTATACCCAGCCTAAAATTGCATCCCTCAGCCCTGCCCATGTTGTTTGGATGGCAATCTATATTTTTTCACCTAAAATTCTGTATGAATCTGTATGAAGCTGTATCACATAATAATTCATATACATTATATCCACATACCATTAACTTACATAATTTTATTACTCAAACATTATATACAACAAACTACGTTACATTCACATACAACATTCATCACTGTGGCTGAACATCAGCTGCACGTGTCGTTGATTTCACCAGTCTCAACATCTCAGTTCGACATTTTTATATACATAAAATTAACTAAAAATCCATATCAAAATCGAGTACGGTTGTATCACTAAAAGTAACACTGAAATCTGTATTGGATACTTGTAACCCATATCATGTGTTAGGTCTGATCCTTATAGGATTCACAGACACACACACACACACACAACTTAAACTAAAGATGCTGTTTCGCTGAGCCTTAATTAGAAAATCCAATTTAATTAGGCCACGTCGTTATGCATCACAACATCACAAACCGAATATTATTTCCAGGGACAGTATTCCATTAATTGTTGTTGAAAGAAAATGCTGTACTGGCCGGCTGCGGGGGGAGGGGGGGGGGGGGGTGAGGGAGGGGGGGCGGTACATACATTAAGGCAATATATCACGCCGGCCAGGGGCCCAGATTGAATCAGGCTGGGTCCCAAGCCGCAGGGGAAACAATCAAACTAATTAGACTGGCCTTGAATGGCCATGCTCTGTTTAGTGCGCTTATTGTATAACGCTGTATAAATTATACAGCGTGCTCATTATACGGCACCATGTGAACGCTATTTAAAGTTCCATAGTCCGATGGTTCTGAGTTTCTATGATTTTCTGGGGTAAATATGTTATGTTGATCGTCATAATCTACCTCACTTTAGCTTAAAGTAGCTTTTATTTTAAATGGCTAACCTTTGAGATATTTTAAATGCAAAAATCCCAAATTAATTTTGGCAAGTACGCCACAATGCTGACACTATTGGCTTCTGCAGGAACAGATTATATTAAATTCCTCAGTATTCCCTTCTATGGGGTGACAAGTATTCAATAAGTCAACCATTATCTAAGTTAGATATGTAGAATCAAATCTTGGTAATTGCTTTATTTTTTAAAACGTTGATGTTTTCATCAGACTATGCAGCTTTAATAAAAGAGTTATATATGAGTCGGGGAACGTGGTCACGTGACAAGCAACTGGTAGGGGGGGTCAAATGTTATTGTTTTTTATCATTATTAATAGATCCTCATTGCAATGAACAATTTGTTGGTTTTTTTTTTGGTTTGTTCGTTGTTTTACATCCTAGCCACATCTAAGGTCATATCTGGACAGGTACCGACTTGTGACAGTGCGCACTCATGGCAACTTTATAGTGCTGTCCCACTGGGAAACCAGGCCACTGTCCCACTGGGAAACCAGATCTGGTATCCCGCTCAGTCACATTATCCTGACACTGAGCACACCAGTCCTTGCCCTATCCTAATAATGCCGAGCGCCTGGCAAGGAAGCGACAAGTATCAATGTTTAAGTCAGTGGTTTGACTCGACCAGGGTTCGAACCCACGACCCCACGATCTACCAGAACGGGAGACGGACGCTCTAACTCATTGGGTCATCGCGTCTGGTCTTACAATGAGCAATGGTGATAGTCATGCTTAAAGCTGGACAGGGGTCATTATGCTCATTACAGCGGGAAGCGTGAATGAAGTAGTTTAATTACGAGCACCTTGGTTGGTTGTTGGAGGGTTACATGGTCTCCCAGTGCGGCAGCACTATAAAGCAGCCATGAGTGTACCTGTCATATGAAATTAGATGTTGCCAGGATGTAAAACTCCAACAACCAAACAATCATCCGTGTCCGGACTAGCAACAGCAACAACCACATGGCTGCTGTACTCGCAGAACAGAACCAAGCACTGTCCGCTATCTCCCCTTTGTAGTTGTAATGGTGATCTATAATCACTTCTTTTGTGGACGTGAATGTGGACTGGTTAAAGAGCGGCTGCATTGTAGGTTTCGGACCAGCAGCAGTGGAGCAGCATCGACCCTTCAATGTAGGCTAACTAAGCATCAGTTTTCTGCTTCCGCTCTTCGGTGGTTCGCAACCTTTACGGTTACAGGCTGCAGAACTGCAGCAATATAAAACGGCCCTGATAAATCGATCCTTTTTTTGGATGAAGAGTAAACTTTAGTGGCAGTGGTTGTAGAAGTGGGGGGTGGTGTTTACAACAATAACAAAGAGCCATTGAAGTGGTACCGGTGTAGCAGGAAATCGCAAACCCTGTAAATCGCAAACCCCCACTTGTGATTTCCTAGGAAATCACATATCCCCCCTGGACATCGCAAAACCCCCATGTATGGCAGTCTTAAAGCAAGCATATGTGCTTTGTTCAGGCTTGTTTTGCTTTTAAAATTCCCACAATGCACCGTGATGCTGGAATTATGATCTGGTCTATTGTAAAAATTGTATTTATGTAAGCATGAATAAGCCACATTTATTTTTATATAAGGGGGATCCCAAACAAGATGGATTAATTGATTATTTTTAATTTCATGCCTGTCACAGCAAGGGCCATATTCACTGCGATCACTCACAAGAAGGATAGGGGAACAGGTCAATTTGTGTCAAAGATACTAGACTATATCATTAAGAAAAGCCAGTACAACTATCTGCATCATTACCGTTTTCAGCGCATGTGCGGTCAGAATTACGAACTGGACTATCGCAAAGATGTTTTCATTAGGATTAATCCGTCTTGATCCTCCTTGAATCCAGTTTATCCCCCCAGATCTAGTAGAAGTTCAAAATCAAACATATAGCTGCCATGCTTGGGGTGATAAATATTACAAAGCAAGGGAGGTTTGTGATTTCCAGGGGGGGGGGTTGTGATTTCCTAGTAAATCGCAAACCCCAGGGTGTGCAATTTCCAGGGGTTTGCGATTTCCTGCCACACAGGTTCACTCCAGTCCACTGGTAGCAGTGCACTCGTACCCACTAGCTGGTGGTTCAGGAGGAAGGGATGGGAAAAGGTGGGATCTGCACCAAGAAGAAAGCGAAACAGTGGAAAAGGAAAAGGCCCCCACACAAACAAACAACTCCCTTGATCAGGGGTAGGACTAGGAGTAAGCCTGGGAGAAAAAAAAAGAGAAAAGGCTAGAATAGAGGAAAGACAAATTAGGCGAGTTGAGTAAAATGGCCATGTCTCCAACTGGTCGACTGGTCACCCACCACAGGGCAAGAAGTAAGAGGTAGAAAGTGAAACGCTGGCTGGCTCCCCCTCCTGCAACTCTTTTCAGAAATAATGAAGGAGGACACAATGACAGGATAACGCGACTAAGTGCGATATTATATTATTGTGCAGGTGGCACTGTATCTCAACAGGCAACACTATGAAGTTACTATGACTTATGAGTGTACACAGTCACAAGTTTATGCCACCATTGCATCAGCCTTTCTTTCTCTTCTGATGGGTAAACGACCCGCTCCACTTCCCCCTCTCTCCTCGTGCACCTCACCGCTCACCTTACCCTCACCTCACCCTCACCTCACCCTCACCTCACCCTCACCGCTCACCTCACCCTCACCCGCACCCTCACCCTCACCTCACCCTCACCTCACCCTCACCTCACCCTCACCTCACCCTCACCGCTCACCTCACCCTCACCCGCACCCTCACCCGCACCCTCACCCTCACCTCACCCGCACCCTCACGTCACCCGCACCCGCACCCTCACCCTCACACTCACCTTACCCTCACCCACACCCTCACCTGCACCCGCACCCGCACCCTCACCCTCACCCCACCCCACCCCTAACCATCACCTCACCGACCGAAACCCTCGCCCGCACCTCACCCTCACCCCTACCCCACCCACCCCCACCTAACCTCACCTCACCCTCACCCGACCTCACGCTCCCTCACCCTCACCCCACCCCACCCCCACCCACCCTCACCCTCACCATCACCCTCACCTCACCCGCACCTCACACTCACCCCACCCACCCCCAACCTCACCCTCACCCTCACCTCACTCACCCTCACCTTCAACCTCACCCTCACCTCACACCTCACCCGCACCCTCACCACAGCTAACCCTCACCACCCTCACCCTCTCCCACCCTTACCCCTCTCCGCTCACTCACCCTCACATAACCCTAACACTCAACTCACCCTCCCCCCACCTCACCTCACCTCACCTCACCGCACCCTCACCTCACATAACCCTCACCTCACCCGCACCTCACCCTCTCCCCACCCCATCCCCCACACTCACCCTCACCCTCACCTCACCTCACCCTCACCCTCACCTCACCTCACCTCACCTCATCCTCACCTCAAACTCACCCTCACCCGCATCCCTCAACCCGCACCTAACCCGCACCCTCACCCTCACCCGCTCCTCACCTCTCCCGCACCCTCACCTCACCCTCACACCTAAATCCTCACATTTACCCTCACCTCACCCTCACCTTACCCTAACGTCCCTTCACCTAACCCTCACCTCACCCTCACCCACCCTCCACCTCACCCTCACCTCACCCCTCACCTCACCCTGCACCGCACCCCTCACCCTCCACCCTCACGTCACCATCACCCATCACCTCACCCTCACTTTACCCTCTCCCCTCACCACCTCTCCTCACCCTAATCCTCACCCTCACCCTCCACCCGCACCCTCACCTCACCTCACCTCACCCTCACCCTCACTCCACTCTCCCCTCACCTCACCCTCACCGCTCAACTCAACCTCACCCTAACCCTCACCCTCACCCTCACCTCACCTCACATCTCACTCACCCTCACCTCACCCTCTCCCTACCTCACCTCACCATTACCCTCACCCACCTCACCGCACCCTACACACTCACTCTCACCTCACCTTCACCCTTACCCACCCTCACCATCACCTCACCCACACCCTACCTCACCCTCACCTCACCCTCACTCACCCGCACCTCTCCCCGCACCCTCACCTCACCTCACCCCTATTCCCTCACCATCACCTCACCCTCACCCGCACCCTCACCCACCCCTTCACCCGCACCCCACAACCCTCACCCTCACATCACCCTCACCGCTCACCATCACCCTCACCTCAACCCTCACTCTACTATTACCTCACCTCACCCTCGCCTCACCCTCTATCCTCACCCTCACTCACCATTACCCTTCTCCCACCCTCACCTCACCTCACCCGCACCCTCACCATCACCTCATCCCTCACCCTTTTCACCTAAACTCACCCTCACCTCAACCTTACCCTCACCTCACCCTCACGCAGCTCTCACCCTCAGCCTCACCTTCACCCTCACTCACCCTCACCGCTCACCTCTCCTCACCTCACCCAACCCTCACCCTCACCCTCACCCTCACATCACCCTCACCCTCACCCTCACCCCTCACCCTACACCTCTACCCTCACCCTTACCTCACCCTCCACCCTCACCACCCTCATCCTTACCCTCACCCTCACCCTCACTACCCTCACCCTCTCCCTCACCTCACCCTCACCCGCACCTCACCCTCAACCCTCCACCCGCACCCTCACCCGCACCCACACCCTCACCCTCACCCTCACCCTCACCGCTCACCTCAATCACTCACCCTCACCCTCACCCTCACCCTCACCGCTCACCTCAACCCTCACCTCACCCTCACACTCACCCTCACCTCAACCTCACTCTTACCCTCACCTCTCCCTCACTCACCCTCACCCTCACCCTCACTCACCCCTCACCCTTACCCTCAACCCTCACCCCTCACCTCACTCACCTCACCTCTCCTCACCCTCACTCTTACCCCTCACCCTCACCTCACCTCACCTCACCTCATCCTCACCCTCACCCACACCTTACCCTCACCCCTCACCATCTACTCTCCCTCTCACCCTTACCCTCACCTCACCCTCACCTCAACTCACCCCCCCCCCCCCCCCCCCCCACCCCTCACCGCTCACCTCACCTCACCCAAACCTCACCCTCACACTCACCCTAATCCTCACCTCACCCTCACCTCACCCTCCCGCACCCTCACCTCACCCTCACCTCAACCTCACCTCACCGCTCACCTCCACCTTCTCCCCTCACCCCTCACCTCACCCTCACCCTTCACCCTCACATCACCCTCCCCTCACTCTTCACCTCACCTCACCTCACCCTTACCCTCACCCTCACATCACCTCACCCTCACCCTCACCTCTCACCTACCCTCACCCTTCCCTCACTCACCCTAACCTCACCCACACCCTAACCATCACCCTAACCTCACCCTCCCCCGCACCCTCACCCGCTCCCTCACCTCACTCTCACCCTATACCTCACCCTCACCATCCACCCGCACCCTCACCCTCGCACCCCACCGCACCCACACCCTCACCTCACCCTCACCCTCACCGCTCAACCTCACCTCACACTCACCCTCACTCTTACCCCTCACACCTCACCCTCGCCTCACCCTCATCCTCACCCTCACCCTCCTCACCTTACCTCTCCCTCACCTCACCCTCTCCCCTACCCTCTCCATCACCTCACCCTCACCTACCCTCAAACCTTCCCTCACCTCACCTCACCCGCTCCTCACCCTCTGCCAACCTCCACCCTCACCCTCACCCTCACCCTCACCGCTCACTCACCTCACCCTCACCCTAACCTCACCCTCACTCACCCTAACATCACCCTCACCCTCACCTCACCCTCACTCACCCTCACCCTTACCTACCCTCTCCCTCCACCTAACCCTCTTCCATACCTCGCCCTCAACTCACCTCACCATCACCCTCACCCTCACCCGCTCCCTCACCATTCACCCTACCGCACCCTCACCCGCACCCACACCCTCACCCTCACCCTCACCTCCACCGCTCCACTCACCTCACCCCCCCCTCACCCTCACCTACCCTCACCCTCACGCTCACCTCACCCTCACCCTCACCTCACCCTCACCCTCACCTCACCTCACCCTCACTCTTACCCTCACCCTCACCCTCAACCCTCACCTCACCCTCACCTCCCCTCACCCTCACCTCACCCTCCCCTTACCTCACCCTCACCCTCACCTCACCCTCCACCCTCACCCTCACCCCTCACCTCCCCTCACCTCACCCTCCTCTTGCCCTTCACCCTCACCCTCCACCCTCACCTCACCCTCACCCTCACCCTCACCCTCACCTCACCCTCACCTACCTCACCCTCACTCACCTCACCCTCACCCTCACCCTCACCTACCTCACATCGTACCCTCACCCTCTCCCTCACCTCACCCGCACCTCATCTCACCTAACCTTACCCCACCCCCCACCATCACCTCACCCTCACCCTGTCCCTCACCCTCACCCTCACCCCTCAACCTTACCTCCCCCTCAACTCACCTCACCCTCACCCGCACTGTCACCCTCACCCGCACAGGCACCCTCTCCCTTTCCTTAACCCCTTCACCCTCACCCTTACCTCACCCTTACCTCACCTTCACCCTTTCACCTCACCCTCACCTCACCCTCACCTCCACCTCACCTCACCTCACCCTCAACCTCACCCTCACCCTCACCGCGCACCTCACCCCGACCACTTACCCCCCCCACCCCACATTGCCTCTGGGTGAATGGCCCTCCTGAACTTCCCCTTCTTTCTCCCAGGACTCCTCCTCTTAACCTTCCCCTCACACTCACCCTCATCCCTCACCTTCACATTCTCCCCTTCCCCTTTCCTTTCTCCCCTTCACCTCCACCCTCACCCCCACCTCAGCAAACGCCTCCATTGGATCTGATGAATGCCCCCCCCCCCCCCTTCACTTCCCCCTCTCTCCCCAAACCTACCTCTCCACCCTCACACTCACCCTCACCTCACCCTTTACAACTCACCCTCTCTCTCCCTCCCCCTTCCCTTCTCCCCCTCTCCCCCTCGTTTGATGGTACACCCAGTGTAAAACATTAGTTTTATTCAAAATTAATAGAAATCAAGAACCTTAACCTTATAAATTTAATATAATCTTTTTGGTAAAGATGTTTTCTATATGTGTACCAAGCGGTTTGTTTCTAGGTGGTATAATTTGAGAGATAGTTGACTTTTCTTTTCTGTATGAAGATCACTCACGGCCATTGACAATGCATTTGAATGGATGTGTCCCTTGCAAACCGATGTGCCGCGGAAACTGCAACACCAGTGCTCGCCCGCCTGCCGGCCCTGCCTGCCGGAACCAGCCGGCCAGCCCCATGGGCCATTTGTGCCCCTATTTCTACACTATTTTGTTGTTATACCCCTGTCACACTACGACGTAACGAGCTAACGTAAGCCTGACGTGCTCACATTTGGTCATTACGTTGTCGTACGTTGGGTTACGTTATTATGACGTCATAATGATGTTAGACTGACGTCGAGCCACGTCATGTTACGTCATGTTACGTCGGCGCGCATCAATGTTTTGAACCTGTTCAAAACTTTTGACATGATGCGAACGTAAGGTTTTACGTTCGCCGTACGTTCTGTACACGTTCGGCGAACATCAATGACGTTAAACGGACGTTAGTCTAACGTTCCTCACTACGTTCCACTACGTTCCACTACGTTCCACTCGTTGACCCACATTAAAGCAAGTGGAAACGTCCAAGCAGAGTAATGGGAAAGTCAGGAGAACGTCAGGAGAACATTAGGAGAACGTCAGGAGAATGTACGTTCAGCGTTTCGCCAACGTTTAATGACGTAAGTAACGTAAGGTAACGTAAAGCAACGGAGTTCTGGCGATGGAATAACGTTCATAACGTTCCGTCAGTGTCATTACGTTGACCTCTCTCGTTGAATGACGGTATCACTACGCTTTACCGACCTTACGCTCTCGTCCACTACGCTGCATCCACGTTCAACTTGTGCCCAAATTTGCATACTACGCCAAGAAGTTCAACGTTCTTCACGTTCTCCCTACGTTGACGTCGTTACATCGTAGTGTGACAGCCCCATAACTGGCATTGCCAAGGTGCCCTGCGGTAGAGGGCTGGTGGGTTGCTTTTAGCATTGCAGACTGATCATTCGATCGGTTTGCCGTGTACTCTCTATTTCATTGGACCTACTGGGGCTCTCCGCACATCCCCTGGTGGGTGTTGTGGAACGCTGTTGTCTTTATTGACTTTTTGTTTGTTTGTTTGTTTATGGGTATACCAAGGGGCCGAACACCATGCACTCCCACACCTACCCTCTCATTGCTGTTGTTATATATTAGTGAGCCTCCATTTGGTATATTATAGAAACTTGAGGTCAGGAAGCACTCATATTTCTTTCGAATAACGGACCCATGGGATAGTCTTCCAGGCCAAGTGGTTGAAGTACTGACAGTAGACTTATTTGAGAGAAGGCTCGACAGACATTGGAGAGGACACCCACCATTATATGACTTCAGGGTTCCATCCACCTCAATGTGTGTGCAAAGAAATAGTTCTTTTTTGTTATAGCGAGCTGGAGGCCTATTAAGGCATAGATCAGCCAGAAGAGGATCTGTAAGTTAATAGATGTCTACAGTATTTGTGCCTTCAGAGCCTTCTATTTGCTATTTGTGTATTTGTATAAAACTACCATGACGCACATCATAGCATGAGCAGATGAGTGAATGGAATCTTAGCTTAAAGTTGCATGGTCCGATGGCGTTTGAATTTTCATTTTATTTTTTAGATAAATATATCAAATTGATCCTTATAACCTACTAATCATTAGTCCGGAGTAATTTTGATGAAAAGTGGCTAGTTTTGAAACTTTTTGAGCTGAAAGAACCCAAAATACTTTTGACAAGCTTTCCAAAAAGTCTTCTAGCTATGATGCGTATTGACGTCTCGCGATGACCATGTGATGTGGGATGACCTAATTCAAATGTAGCCTGGTCTCCTTGTATTTTCACTCGTGGTGCCATTGCACATCATTTGTTTGTTGGCATGTGATGTCATGTGGGATGACCTAATGATTATCAAATGTATTGTTCCCAGATAATAATATACATAATTATTACATCACTCTTATTCAGATCTGTAAAAATTATTTAATACAAAATTCTATGCACCTTTATATCAACCCAGGCTATGGTGCCATCAATACTATTACTGTCCATCCTGGAACCTGACTAGGTGCTTGGAATGAGGGTCAAGGCTACTGGGGCCATGAGATTGACCTAATTGATTAATGGCTTCCTTGTGTGATGGGTTTCCCAAAGTAGGATGAGGTAGTAAATTCACTGATTATTCTATGTATGCTGTCCCAAATCACTTGTTAATGCACCAATATCTAAGATGGATATATATAGTCAAATTAAGATACATGTATTGGTTTTGAAAAATAAATATTTTATCGGACCATGCAACTTTAATATTGCATGGTTTTGAGTTTCTGCCATGTTTTTAAGATAAAGATATTATAGATTGATCGTTATAATCTACTTTCCTTTAGTTTGAAGTAACTTTTATTTTAAGGGATTAACTTTAGTTATTGAGTTATTTTCAATTAAAACATTTCAAATTAATTTGGTGTGCATGTCAAAATGCTGGACATCCTGTGCTTCGGCAGTGATAGGTTCCATTAATTTTGACTTAGTATTTCCTTCCATTTAGCGGTAAGTGCTTAATATGTAAACTAGCATCTAATGGGGCTGTCACACTACGACGTAACGACGTCAACGTAGGGAGAACGTGAAGAACGTTGAACTTCTCGGCGTAGTATGCAAATTTGGGCACAAGTTGAACGTGGATGCAGCGTAGTGGACGAGAGAGTAACGTCAGTAAAGCGTAGTGATACCGTCGTTCGACGAGAGAGGTCAACGTAATGACGCTGACGGAACGTTATGAACGTTATTCCATCGTCAGAAGAACGTTACGTGACGTTAGCTACGTCATGAGACGTTGAAGGTACGTTGAATGCACGTTCTCCTGACGTTCTCCTGACGTTGTCCTAACGTTCCCATTACCCCCCGTGGGCATTTGCACTTGGTTTAATGGGGTTCAACGTAGTGGAACGTAGTTGAACGTAGTGAGGAGCGTTGGAATAACGTCCGTTTAACGTCATTGACGTTCGCTGAACGTGAACAGAATGTACGGCGAACGTAAACCCTTACGTTCGACCTACGTCGAAACTTTTGAACATGTCCAAAACCTCGACGGAACTCGACGTAACACGACGTAATGTGACGTAGCTCGATGTCACTCTAACGTCATTATGACGTCATCATAACGTAATCCAACGTACATCAACGTAATGACGAAATATCACCACGTTAGGCTCACGTTGGCTCATTACGTCGTAGTGTGACAGGGGTAATAAAGGGCCTATCACACTACGACGAACGGCGTCAGCGCGTGCCCAACGTCTGACAATTTGCCAGTACGTCTGTATTCGTCGAACTTTTCAGAGGCAGGGCATAAAAATAGGTGTACACACAACGTACACACAACGTACACACAACGTACACACAACGTACACACAACGTACCTAACGTAGGCAGAACGTATCTCTGACCTATAGACTACATCACGGTTCCAGCGGCGTGGTGCATTGTGGGATGCATCAGAGCAAAACAAAGCCGTGAAAAGCACATGGCACATGCTAATAGACTGGGTACAGCTATGAAATGTGCTAGTTTCAGCTCATCTCAGCTCTTGTTTGAAACATAGAATACCAACTAAAAAAATATATATAATAAATTAAGATATTAATCTTTTATCCAGCATTGCATTTACATCAATATAACCTGCACATATTATGCCATGTGCATTTAGATTTAGACAAATCTAGGCACTCACACTAGTGTTAGAGCCATAGCTAGAGTCAGTTTTATTTATTTTATTCATGTTTTTATTTATATTCTATGGTTTATGGAGAGTTTGTCTTAAACATATTCATTATATTATTATATTGCATT
Source organism: Branchipolynoe longqiensis (assembly GCA_030323885.1). NCBI lineage: Eukaryota > Metazoa > Annelida > Polychaeta > Phyllodocida > Polynoidae > Branchipolynoe > Branchipolynoe longqiensis. The sequence continues at coordinate 102,236,438 of CM059188.1, read as the reverse complement.
CTTCCATCCATGATTATGCCAAATTTTTATGTATTTCTAGTTATTTTGAATAAAATGACAGATTTGCCCTACGCTTATCGGCAAACTCAATGGGCGTAAGCCTTTGCTTTGCTCCCAATGCCGTTTTCAGCGCATGCGCGGTCGGAACCGTGATGTAGTCTATTGCTAGCGTATGAGAACGTTCATGTGCCTCGCAAAACTTTCACAAAACCTCGCATACACTCACAGCATGCTGACCAACGTTACGTATGTTACTTCATCGCTAGAAGAATGGCATATATGTTAAGTACGCTGGAGATACGGCAGACATATGTTCAAAGTATGTTAGGAATATGTTATGCATCCGTTGGCTGTACGCAGACTGCACATTCCCAACAGGCTGAACGTATGGCTAACGTGTTCCAACCTATCCCGACCTACCCCTAATGTGGGCATAATGTACACTGACGTACACCGAGTGTACGCCGAGCGTATGAGAAACGTATGAGCCATACAGCGACACACGTTTAAAATATTTTACATGCACAAAAATTGTTTAGCGGCTCGACCTACGCTGACCTATGACGATCTATGATACCGTATCCCAAGCATAATTGATGTATGCCTAACGTATACATAACGTATGATGCCATATGCCGACGTGTTGGTCGAAAATCGGATACGTCGGCATACGCTAAGACCATATGTCGTAGTGTGACAGCCCCTTAAGTTAGATATAATTATAAGCGGTCAAACATAGACAACCGCTTTGGTTTCGAAAATGTGATGCTTTCATCGGGTTGTGCAGCTTTGTGCAAATAATGTACAGATCATAGCCCGAAGTAAGTGTTCAGGGGGGAATTTAGTTATAATATTATTTCCTAGTCTAGAGTTTACAATAAAGAAATAGTATTTTTCAACCTAGAATATAAAAGCATTTTCTGGATTTAATACAATCATATTTTCTATTAGATTTAGGAGTGTACTGCACCATAATCACATGCACTCCACAGTCATATGAATTTATTTGTTCGTTATCATGTATTTAAGGCTTATTTACAATTACATGAATAAATGTATTACGAACAAAGCAAAAGGCCAAATAATTCTGCACATGCGCAGTAAAATGATGAATGCTGATTGGTTGGTTGCAGCTCTGTGAATTACACTATTGGTGGCTATAATTGAGTACTATTACGTAATATTATTATTAAGAATATTGGTGGTGTGGCTATGATTGTCACCAGTCTCCCCTGCAGTGCTAAAGGCCCTGTCACACTACGACGTTTTCGCCGGCGCGCCGGCAACGCACAAAATATTTGCAACCCGTCGGCACGCGTCAACTCTTCGGCGCTTTGGGAGAAAGTTTGATGCGAAACAGTGTGTTAGTAGCGTGCTATAAGCACGCGGCCAACGCGTTTCAACGCGCGGCAGAACAACATGTCAACGTCCCACCAGCGGGTTCCCAGCGTGCCATCGGCGTATTGTCGGCGCGCTGTCGGCGCGCTGTCGGCGCGTTGGTGTCGCGTTAGTACCGTGTCAACGCGTACATACCCACCAGCAACACGTTAGGAGGCGCCCGCAGCGCGTCCACACCGCGCGGCCAATGCGTCCAGGCACACCGGCAACACGTCCAACGCGCCGAGATATGCTGGAGCAACGCCAATAGCGTGCCCACTACCCGTCGATGGGACGTTACAGATGCACCGACGGAACGGTCGCATTTTGGGGGAAAAAAAGCCAACGTTAACTGACGTTGATCAACGGTCTGCCAGCGTTCTGCTGGCGCGCCGCCAACGTGTGTCAACGTGTTGCTAACGCGTCCGTAATGCGCCCGCCAACACGCTGCCGCGCGTTGCGGCCCGTCAAAAGTTTTGTGCAAGCACAAAACCTTGACGCGGCTTGACGCGCGCCGACGTGTCCATTCACACATTCCTATGTACCGACGCGCCGGTAACGCACCGGTAACGCGGCGGCAATGCGCGGGTAACGTACCGGACGTGTACCGACGTTTTGATCAAAAACCCAACCCGTCGGCACGCGTCGAAGCGCGTTGGTGAGAAACGTCGTAGTGTGACAGGGCCTAATGGGCCTGTCACACTACAACGCTTCTCTCGGCGACCCGTCAGCGTTGAAAGGACTATCTTGCGCGTCGACAAACATCAAACTTTTCGGCGGTTTGGGGGAAAAGATCGGCGTCAGGGCGGCGCGTTATGCGCGTGCGGCAAACGTGTGTCGACGTGCTGGGGGAAAAGAAAAAAAAGTTTGGCGCGACGTCTTCATTTATCCTTAAATGTTGCTAGGGCGTACAACAAAAATGGCCCAGTTTGCGCAACGCGTGAGCAACGACCCTCCCGCGCGCGCCCCGCCCCGTCTTCCTAGCGTTCCCATAACGTTATTCCGGCGCGTCCAACGCAGCGCGACGCCCGTCTAACGTCCTGCTAGCGTTCTTACCCATTTCGTCCCACGCGTTACTGGACGCTGGTGGTTTTGGACATGTTCAAAACACTCAGCGACCAATGACGCGCGCCGACGTTGTCCGCCGACCGTCAACGTCCAAGAGAGTGTACCGACGTGTACCGACGCGCCGATAACGCGCCACCAGCGCTTCTCCATATTTCACCAAATATCGCCCAAAAACACCACACGTTGACGGGTCGCCGGCAAGAAGCGTCGTAGTGTGACAGGCCCATTAAGTAGCCGTTAGGCCAAATAAAAAAGAAATTGGTGATCGTCCTTTTGAAATAAAAAATCAGGGTCAGTCGGGGAGTTTTGCTTTGGGGTTTATTTTCCCCTCCACTCTCGACCCTTCTCCTTATCCTTCCCAGTTCCCCCTATCACCCTACAAATCCCACTCCATTCCTTTTCCCTACTGCCCTGTCTGTTCCCTCCTCTTCACTCTCCTTTCTATTTCTCACTCCATCCACCCTCTCCAATTAACAGTTAAAAAAGATATATTTAAAGTTTGATGGTCCGATAAAGCATCAACTTTTTTAAACCAAAACACTCATCTAGATTTGATTCTGCATATCTAAACTTAGATACTGATGCACTTATTAAGCATTTGTTGCCACATAGAAGGGGATACCGAGTCAATTTAATAGAACCTGTTACTACTGAAGCCCATGGTGTCACAGTTTTGGCATGCTTGCCAAAACTAATTTGTCATGGTTGAACTTCAAATATCTCCAAATTTAGTCATTTAAAATAAAAGTTACTTCAAACTAAAAAAAGGTAGATTATAACAACCATTTTAATATATTTATCTCAGGAAAATGACAGAAAACTTTAACAAAATGTTAAATCAGGGATTTTTCAGACACGGGCGGGGACGATCACCAATTTTGTTGTTGCCTTAGTCAGTTCCACAGCCACTTTGTTCACTACTGCCCCCCAATAGTAGTGTTTGCACTGATGTCAGTGCGGAAGGCCGGGGCGTGCCACTGCTCGTGTCTGGTGTCCGTAGGAGCAGTTTCCAATGTACATATCTCTCCTTGGTCTGTGTTGCACGTGCCGACGCAGCTGCCCCAGTGAGACGTTAAAGTTGCATAGTCCGATGGTTTTTAGTTTCTGACATTTTCTGAGATAAATACACTAAGTTGTTTGTTATAATGTACCTTACTGTGATAGTCCATGGTCTTTCACTCTGCCACGCACTCACGGAAGAACACCAAGATTTAGAAACAGTATGCTTCCACTGGTTTATTACAAAAACCTATCCGCTCTCCGCACCGTCAACAGTCAACTGACCCACCCCCTCACTCGCTAGGTCCCACATCGCCTCTATAGGTGGGTAGGGGGTGTGCTAGCCAGATGCAGTAGAGAGCAACCCAGTCGGGGCCCTGCCCGGTGGCTAGCGTGCCGCCAGCTAGCGCAGTTCAGTGTAACTACATAGGTGTGCGGTGTAGTGTCTGCCGACACCGTATGGTAGTGGAGCTCATGTACAGACTACTACATTACTTTAGTTTGAAGTAACTTTTATCTTAAGTGGCTAACTTTAGAGATATTTGAAATGCAACCATGCCAAATTAATTTTGCCAAGCATGCCAAAACTCTGACCCCATAGGCTTCTGCAGTAATGGGTTCTATTCAATTGCCTCAGTATTCTCTTCTATGTGGCAACAAATGTTTAATAAGTGCACCTCTATTTAAGTTAGATATGTAGAATCAAATTTAGATGAATGTTTTGGTTTTGAAAATTTGATGTTTTCATCAGACTATGCAGCTTTAACTAAAGTTGGATAGTCCGATGAAAACATCAGATTTCCAAGCCCGATGCGCTGGCCTAATCAGTAGAGCGCAGGTTTCCTGTGCGAAAGGTCGGAAGTTCGAATCCTAGCCAAGTCAAACCGATGACTTATAAAATTGATACTTGTCATTATCTACCCTGGTGCTCGGCATTAATAGGATAGGACAAGGACTGGTTAGCACAGTGCCAGGATAATGTGACTGTGTGGGATATCGGGGCATGGTGCCAGTGGTTCGGTCTTCCAGTGGTGCAGTACTATACATTTGCCATGAGTGCGCTCTGTCACAAGTCAGTATCCGTCCTGATATGACAATAGATGTTACCAGGACGCAAAATTGCAACCACTAACCAACCAATCAAATCTTCAAAAGCAAAAAACTCTTATCAAGATTTGAACCTACATATCCAACTTAGATACTAGTGCAGTTATTAAGCATTTGATGCTACATAGAAGAGCATATTAAGACAATTCAGCCCAAACATATTGCTACTGAAGCGTATGGGATCAGAGTTTTGCCAGGCATGCCAACATTAATGTGGCATGTTTTCACTTTAAAAAAAAATAAAAAATTTATTGAGGCTGTATTTATACTGTCCATAGCATGTAAGCACGGGTACCCAGGCTTGTTTTCAATGCTGGCCAGCTGTAGTGTTGGTGTTGTCTTATCAAACAGTAGCTGCTGATAAGTTATTTGGTTGTCTGCATTTCAGTATCAGATAGATAGTCTGTTGGTATGTTTAGTAGCCTATGTTAGTTTTTTTGGGGCCCTCTTGGCATTGTATTTTTGTTCTATTCTTATATTATATTAGTTGTTTACTTAAGGTTCCATGTTAGTGTTTTGGGGTTTTCTTGGGAAGAGTTTTCTGCTTTTTTTCTACTTAATTCTATACTAGCCTATTTTATTTACATGTCCATAGGCCTGTATGTAATAGGTGGTTGAGTTATGTTTGTTTGAATTTGATTTGATTTATATTGTTGTTGGATATGTTATCTGGCTTTTATATTTCCGGTTGTCCCGCCCTGGGCTGTCCAGTTGGTGGGCCGTGACATATCACCTGCCCCCTTGTGGTGCAGTTCAGTTGGGGTTTCCAGTTTTTATTTTGCACAGATATTCACTTCAAATATCTCCTAACTTAATCATTTCAAACCAAAGTTACTTCAACTAAAGTAAGATAGATTATAGCGATCAACCTGATATATTTATCTCAGAAAATGACAGAAACTCAAAACCATCGGACAATACAGAGGGTGTGATTTAGGAACTGGCACCTGACGGGTACCCGACGATTTGTGAGTCAACACACGAGTGGCCCAGACCAGGTGGCGCCACCTATCGACTTTAGGCGGCGCCAACGACCAGACGGGTGGTCAGTCCTCCAGGAAGTGAAACCCGATGACTTGTTTACTGGACATGCCCAACCAGGCGTCTCGTGTCCCGACTACGTTGGCTGGTACCGGCGGGTTGTGAAGCAGACGATGTGGGTTGGTTGTTGGAGCTTTACATCCTGGCAACATCTAAGGTCATTTCAGGATGGGTACCGACTTATGACAGTAAAACTCCCAACAACCAACCCACGAACCGTCCTGGTGCATAGCGGGAGGACCGGTCCTTGTTCACCCGACCACACAACCGACACACCCACTTTCTTTTTTTTCTTCTTTTTTTAAAATAAATTGAGGCTGTATTTATACTGTCCATAGCATGTAAGTCCGAACCCAGGCTTCTTTTCAATGCTGGCCAGCTGTAGTGTTGGTGTTGTCTTATGAAACAGTAGCTGCTGATAAGTTATTTGATTGTCTGCATTTCAGTAGCAGATAGATAGTCTGTTGGTATGTTTAGTATGTTAGTTTTTTTGGGCCCTCTTGGCATTATGGAATGGCTGTTCACCTATTCCGCACTAAACCAAACTGCATTTGCAGTTTGAGTTATTTTCCATTCCAACCAGTGGTCCACAACTGGTTCATCAAAGGATGTGGTGTGTACACTCCTGACTGTGGGAAAATGCATATAAAAGACCCCGTTGCTGCTTACCGGAAAGAGTAGCCTATGTGGCAGCAGCGGGTTTCCTCCAAAGAAATGTCAGAATGACCATATGTTAGACATCCCAATAGCTGCTGATGAAAATCAATGTGCTCTAGAGGCGTCGTTAAATAAAACAAACTTGTTGTCCTCAGCCAAGCAACACAATACAGTATAACCCCGTTAAACCAAGCTCGGTTAAGCCAAACGATCAGTTAATCCAAACTTTTTTCGGCGGCCCGGCAAAATACTACGATTTATCATATCAAAAAAGTTGGTTAAACCAAAGTTGGTTAATCCAAATTATTGGTTAATCCAAACAAAACTGTCGAACCCCAGGACACTTCCAGTATGGCTAAACCAAACTTTCATGTGGTTATAAGGTCATCTGAGACCCCACCAACTTTTTTATATGATAAATGGTAGTATTTTGCCAGGCCGCCGAAAAAAGTTTGGATTAACGATCATTTGGTTTAACTGAGATTAGTATAACAGGGTTATACTGTATATACATAAAAAAACAATAATCAAAGTGTCCACATACATTGTATATTACATGTGCAATACATGCTTACTCAAAGTCAAAGTTGAAGCCAAAGCTCGATTAAACCAATGATCTGTTAATCCAAACAAATTCCTAGGGTCCCTTCAAGTTTGGTTTAACGGGGTTCTACTGTATTATGGAATTAGCTACACACTAACATATCCTTAACACAGTGATAGTTTGTAACCTCCCTAAAAATGTCACTGTGTCATTAAGTTCAGCTGTAGATCCTGAGAATCCCAAAAGAGTCCTCTTTGACCCAACAGATCCAGAATAAGCAATTGGAAGGTAAAAGAAAGTATTTTAGACACCTATCATATACAACATGCCAAACCATCTCTGTTATTGTACCCCACCCCACTCTACTTTATATCAAAGGGCGTAATTGATTAACACGACCCGGGTGACTCGGGTCACCCGAGTTGCTAGAATTTCAAATCGAACACCGCGAGTGGAGTTGACAAAAACACATGCCGTGTGCAAAACGACCCGACCCCAATAACCCACCTCTTGGATGGGGTTTGCTAGGAGCGATGACTTTACATCTGTGCTGATACCTGTAGGATAATAGCTACCGGTACAGATCCTACGCGTTCTTTTAATGTGTTTTTTTTAATAACCTAGATTGTCAGCTTCTACAATCATAAAATACTTTAAATCCTATTTTGATGTACTTATATCGGTTATTGAATAAATATATTAAGTTTTATATTAAGCCACCATTTTTTCCACCCCGAGTGTATTCGTTTATTCAACCCGAGTCTGTAGGATGTGCGCATGCCCCAAAAAGTTGCTCGAGTGACCTGAGTTGATTAATCGATTACGACCCCAGAAACCAGGTCTTTTAAACAGTAATGCATCATGCATCAGTCATTGTATGCTATATACTTCTACTTATGTGTTATCTATCTCTGTTATTATACAATATGTAACTCCAACAATATCCATCGCCTTGGATACCTTTATAGACAATTCGCTGTAACTAGTATAAGCTTTAATTAATTTGGATGTGTATGCAGGATGGGAGGTACCAGCCAAATCCACCCTGGCATATTGAATTGTCAAATAAAATAAAATGCAATGTATATAATTGTGCATGTTAACGTAACATGGCTAATTCGCGGGGCGGAGACAGGCCCCCCCCCCCCGCCCCCAACTGAACCATCCGACTCCACATGCCTCCAGGGGAAAGAACACCCATATTCACAGCGTTGATGGCACCACCTAGCATTAAGGAGGAACCTCCTCCACCCGGTTACAGGAGGAGGCGCACCCCCCCCTCCTGCCAAAAACACCACGTGACCAGTTTGAATCAAAACTGCCTCCACGGCCACACAACTCCTCCAGCTGCCATTCGGATAACTCCACCAGCTAACTTCACCCACCCACCCACACCTCAACGAACAAGTAACGGGAAGGATTAAGGGCTCGACTCCGGCCCAGGACCACCATCACTGGACTCGATAACCCCGAGGGGCAAATGACGAACAAACACACCGACTAGCACCCATCAAAATGTCAAACATAAATGTAACGAGATGAAAATGAAATAAAAACTATTGTATGGTAACTCTGTCTCCGCCCTTAGTGAATTATGCACTGGTAGTGTTGTGTTATTTTAGAATGTCATGAATTTAATGTTACATAATGTACACAATATTACTATTTAGTGCAAGCCTATCTCTATGAGTCGAGGGCCCGTCTCCCGTTTTGGTAGATCGTTGGATTCGAACCCACAGGTTGGAACCTTTATCGAGTAAAACCAATGGCTTAAAATTGTACACTTGTCGCTTCCTAGCCAGGCGCTCGGCATTATTAGGATAGGGCAGGGACTGGTTGGCTTAGTGTCAGGATAGTGTGATTGAGTGGGATATTGGGTCATGGTGCTGGTGGCCTGGTCTCCCAGTGGGGCAGATCTATAAGGTCACCAAGAGTGTGCACTGTCACAAGTGGGTACCCGTCCTGATATGTCCTTAGATGTTGCCATGATGTAAAACTCCAACAACCAACCAACCAACTCCACGCTGCCCAAGTTCTGACCACCAGCTAGATTTCGGCAGTTGTACCGACGTTAGATGGCGCCATCTGGGGGAAAGATGAGGAACTAATAGCAGCACAGAACATTATTCCATCTGGGCCTGGTGTTGCAGTTTTAAAGCGGTCCACGTTTAAAACGGGGGTTTTCACAATGCGCTTGCGCATGCATTTCTGCCTGATTGAGATTGTGCCCATGTTTATTAACTTGGTAATTGTTTGTTAACTTGTTAGTGGAGAGGATAATATATTCTATCAAACAACAAAATAGTCACTAAAATGATTCCTGAAAGAATCCTTGCTTGAGCTCTTCTACAGACAGAAGCAAGCCAGAAATTCAGATAAGAGTTCAGGCTCGTCATTCAACTTTGACACATGCGCATTTCAAAAACGCCCTGTTTTAAACCGGGTCCTTTTAAACTGCAACACCAGTAGACCTCGCGGCGACGGGAACCAGACAAAAGTCACATGGCCTTCGCGAGATTAAAATCTGGTTCAAAGCTCTTGGAGTTTTGGTAAGCTTGTGTGTATGTGTGTGCGAGTGTGTGTATGGGTGAGTGTGTGTGAGTGAGTGTGAGTGTGTGAGTGAGTGAGTGTGCGTGTGTGTGTGTGAGTTTGTGTGTGTGAATGAACCCCCAATAGCCGATGTCCACTTGTTGTGCTGGGGGGGGGGGGTCGTTAAAAAAAACAAACAAAAAGTGTGTCTGAGTGTGAGCGAGTGTGTTCTGTGTGAGTGTGCGTGAGTGTGTGTGTGTGTGTGTGTGAGTGTGTGCGCGTGTGTGTGCTCGGACGGCAGACACTTTTATTATATTCGTTTCAATAGATACTATGATTTTTTGTTTACTTTAAAGGGGGTGCATCGTGTGTCCCAAAACAGGAAAAGTCATACACGCGCATCCTCCCAGCCTTTCGTCACTGAGTCGTATACGGCGAGTCGTTCACCGTCTTACCACACACGCACACACACACACACAGAATACCCACTCACCCTATCCCAGACATGCTCACAATACACAATATCAGTCGGATACCAGCAACACCCTGATTTCCCACTACACACCACCCTATCACATACACATATATACACACACACAGGGTGTGAGCCCCCACCCCACCCCCACGGTGCCCACCCCGCTCACCCTCTCCCGGCCTGCCCCAGACATGCTCACAATATCAGTCGGATACCCTCCAGCACCTTAGTTTCCCACTCCACCTCACACACCTGCTCCCCACCGCCCACCTACACATACACACACACCTACACACACACAGGCTATGATCCCCTCTACCCACGGACTTTACTCGGCAACGCTGAGCGGTTCTGCGGGGACTTACACGTGTGTGGAGGATGGGGGGCTTCACTTAGCGCGACTCGTCTCCGCTCCACCCCTCCCCACCCCTCCCCACCCTTCCCCACCCATCCCCCGCCCCCCCCCCCTATGACACCCACGCACCTTTGCGCCGTCTCCCTTCAAAGCCACCTGGTGGTGGTTTAATGGGCGGGATGTCGGCTGCCGAGTCGTCACCCTGCTACATCACAGGCCGGGTCACGTGATTAGCACTAACCAATCAGCGTCTCCCTGCCCTGATGGTCGGGGCTTAAAAGCGCGGGTCGCCGATTGGAATGCATCACTTCTGTGTTCTTCCAAGACGCTGTCGTTGCAACTAATACGTTCTCCATTAGGATACTAGATCGTAGATACCTGATTGGGTAAGTTGGGCCCATTGTCAATTTTTTTATGCCGATAGTTCTAAGCGTAGCTACGCTTTTTCGGTGTAAATATGGTTTATTCACACTATGTAAACATAGCTGTATATATTATATATATATAGTATAGAGCATTCTGTGAGTATAAAGGTTCGGAAGGAATTATTTTATTACACCGAATACTCTGCACTGCCTCCTGCCCATACTCATGACTGGTGGCGCCACCTCAGGCGCTCCCCCGCACCTGGTAGCATGGGGAAACCTCACTGCCGTTGGAGAATATAAATGATATAATATATGTACTTCCTTCATGCATGAATGAATGGTGGTATTCTACCTTTACGTAATGTATTCTTAATCTTATAGCAAGAAAGGAATTTATGGAGTTTTATATTTTCTTCTTTTTTAAATGAGCAAATTTACTTTTTTGTTGGTAAAACAGTTTATTCATCAGAATATACATGTTTTCCAGTGCTGAGGCACTGGTCTTCCCGCCGTTTACATTACATTTTAAATAGAGGGTACATAGATACGGCATATTATTAGTAGATTGTGAAGGGGGTTAGTGTGTTAGTGGGTTTGCCATAATAAGTTCAGTGATATTGGCTAAGATGGTGGGTCGCTGCAAAAATTGTGCTGCTATTACAGTATGGCTGAGGTAAGTAATTATGTGAGGGTGTGGGGGGGGGGGGGGCACAGGGCAGGGCACAGGATCCACACTATGGTGGTGGTTCAATGGTCTGGCCAGTGAAATGCATTCTGACCAGTGACTTCAAGCATTGGTAAGAAGATGCACTTCTAATTGCAGATAGTAGTTCGTTCCACATCTTGCCCCCTGTCAGCTGTTTTGAAAATAGCAATCTGGGTTTTCCCCCCTAATAAATTGGGCTTAGCTGGAACCGATTGTTTTTTGTGATATGGCTTTTAATTAGATTAGACTATTGTGATGTTATCTTACGTGTATGAATATGAGGAAGGTTGACCTTCAAGTTCCTCATACAAAACATGTGATTTTGCCATTTTAAAGTCACGATAATGCTGAGGGAAAACATAAATAAGATAGGAATGTTTACACTAATGTAACTAAATATAGCTGTTTACCTTATGCAAGGTAACACACTTACATACTATATACACAATATCAGTCGAATACCCTCCGACACCTTGGGTTATACAGTACAACCCTGGTAAACCAAACTTGAAGGGAGCCTAGAATCTTTTTTGGATTAACCGATCATTGGTTTAACCGAACTTTGACTTTGACTTTGACTTGGCTCTGGCAAAAACTTTGGTGCATTATGAATGTAATATACAATGTATGTGGACACTATGAATATTGTTTTTAATGGGGTTGTACTGTAAAAATATATATATATATATACATATGTGTGTGTTATTTTGTTGCATATCATTATGTTATGGGGTTGATAGATTGTTGGTGGTTTGAAACTGTGTCGGAAGCAAGCGCTAATATTCATGACAGATTTAGATTGTCATTTCTGTTTATCACATCTATATTGCCTATAATGAAATATTATTTGATATTGTAAGAAATGCCCCAACTTCATTAGAACAACCCTGCCAGGTATCCTGCATTCCACCTGTTCCCGAATACAGTACAACACCGTTAAACCAAACGATCGGTTAATCCAAACATTTTTCGGCGGCCCGGCAAAATACTACCAGTTATCATTTAAAAAAGTTGGTGAAACCAAAGTCGGTTAAACCAAAGTATCGGTTAATCCAAACAAAATTGTCGGCCCCAGGCCACTTCCGGTAGAGTTAAATCAAACTTTCATGTGGTTTTAAGTTCATCTGAGACTTTTTTTTATATTATAAATGGTAGTATTTTCGCAGGTCGCCAACAAAAGTTTGGATTAACCGATCGTTTGATTTAACCGAGCTTGGTTTAATTGGGTTAAACTGTATATGCATAAAAAACAATAATCATAGTGTCCACACACATTATATATTACATTCATAATGCACCAAAGTTGTTGCCAAAGCGTAGTCAAAGTCAAAGGCAAAGCTCGGTTAAACCAATGATCAGTTAATCCAAGCAAATTTCTAGGGTCCCTTCAAGTTTGGTTTAACGGGGTTATTCTGTAACACCTTTCACTAACATTTCAACATCCAGGTTTTCGGGAGTTTTGTTTTTAGCCAAAAATTTAGCGTTGACTTATTTTATGCCGGATTTCTCTTCCCAGGTAACCATGGAAACCAGTTTCCTGCCAGTGTTAGGATTCCTCCTCCTGGGAGTCACCCACCAGCTCCAAGCTCTGTCCACCTCTGTCCCAGCTCGCCTTGCGGCTCCTCCAGCCTCTGTAGTGGCGACCCCTGGTGGTGTTCAGGGGGGTGGAGTGGCTGCTGGGGCTGATGACACAACTTCATGGGAGATGGTGGGGTCATGCCGGGCTACTTGTGTAGAGCAAACCCTCCAGTGGCCGCCTACCGATGACATGTGCCTCCAGGACCACGACTGTGTCACTGTGAGTTTGTGGCGCCGTGCGAATAATGCATATATATATAATATATAGTCTGTGATGTAGTTTATATATATTATAGCGTCATATAGTATACATTATATATATTAAATGTTATATATATTACATATATAGTATATACATTATAGATATATTATATATATTTATATCATAAATATAGTATATACATTATAAATATATTATATATATTTATATTATATATATTATATATACTACATATTATGGATATTATATATATATTATTTGTTATTTATATTATATATATTCATATTTTATAATATATATATTTTATCATATATATATTTTATCATATATATATTTTATCATATATATTTTATCATATATATATTTTTTATAATATATATATATTTTATAATATTATATATATACATATATTACATATTATTGATATTATATATATTGTATTATGTAATTATATTATTATCAATTATATACATGGTTTATGTAATTAAAGAAGAATGGGAAATTCAGATTTGTTACTTAGTTCTCAGGCCCTTGCTACATATCATATTCAGGAGTCTTCAAATGTATGCATTTCAGGTAGATATATGTTATATATATAGAGAGAGAGTGTGGGGGGGGAGGGGAGAAGGGGAGAGAGAGTCGGAAACTGGTTATGGGGAACATTTTCATAACAAGGTGGACGCAATGTGCTAAGTTCAGAATGGACAAAGGCGAAAAAGAAATGAATCCAATATACGAGTACCTATATTAATTACATTCATATAGTAGATTATATAGCACACACTACAACGCTGGACAGTACCAATATGATCGCTATGTTTCAGTGTTGGCAGTTGTGTGAGCTGCTCTACCAGGATGAACTCAAGTGGCGCAGCGCCTGCGCAGAGGATACTTGTGTAAGTATAAAAGGTTATGATTTATGTAATCGCATCGCTTAAATTTATGAAAGTCATGGAAACAAATGGCATTTTGCTTTAAGGATGCGGTAAGTTGATAAAATATTACAACGGTACAAGAAGCGCCTAGGGGTACAGATCCTAGCCTTACACATAAACCCCCACAGCCTGGCTGGATGAACATTGTGAAATATTGTACCTAGGCGAAGGATTCGAACCCATACTTATTGCCATTCCAAGGCTAGCGTTTTAACCATTACACTACCTAGGCTTCCCAATGCAATCACCCAATTCACACCTATCTGTCTATGTGGTTCCTTGCCTGAGAGGTGAGTGCAGACCACTACACTACTACCATCAGCCATCAGGTCAAGCAAATATTTAGGCATTGTCCAATTTAACTCTGCAGTCTTGATGATGTGGATGAGTAAATACAATAATATCTATATTAAAAATATTTACTTCTCTTCTCAATAATTTTATTTAAATCCTTCTGTGTTTCCAGAGTTCTGGTTGCACGACGGCATGCAGGTTTCTCTTCAATGCTGTGCTTAGTAAGTTCTGCTTCTGTATTTTGTTAACATAAATATAACTTATAGTTTCACAAGTCGTTATCTTAACTATTAACCTCATAACACGCATTAATAATCGACTCAATATATTCAATTAAACAATTATAACAGGTCACACATTTGATATGAATATTCCAGCACCAATCTGAGTTTGTACCATAATTAAATTGTTGGTTTTATCAAAGTATGTGATCAGCATTTTATTATTATTATATCTTTATATATGAATCTATATATAGATGTATTTATATATATATTTATGTATTCCTATATGCGTTTCTACATGTATTTAAATATGTATTAAAATATGTATTTATATATGTATTTATATATATATGTATTTATATATGTATATATATATATATATATATATATATGTATTTATATGTGTATTTATATATGTATTTATTTTATTCATATTTTATTCGTATTTTATTCGTATTTTATTCGTATTTTATTCGTATTTTATTCATATTTTATTCATATTTTATTCATATTTTATTCATATTATTAATATTTCAGTGCCTGAAAATCTCCCTTTGGAGTTTCTGGATAGTCCCAGTACGGTGGAAGTAAGTGATGCTGTATTGCATGTGTCTTGGGAAACCCCCACACCACGGCGCCCAGCAAAGAAGGAGACACCGAAGTCGGGTCGACAATCTCTTGTCTACACCCTCCTGTTCAAGGATGACGGCGTGCAGCACTGGGGCAAGGTCACGGCTGTGAGTGCTTGTGTTTTATTCATTGTATTCTAGGTGTTATTTTGTAGAATAATACGATGTCGGAATCGAATGCGATTTTCTGTATCTAAAATAAAACATTATAAAAAAGTAATTTGATGTATTGCAAATTTTTCTTAAATAGTTTATTATTAAAGAATAATTATAATTGCTTAGCACGATGGTGTTGTTTTTTGGAGTTCTTTATACAGTACTGGTTAAGTCAATCAATCCATAAAATCACTGATTTCTACATTTACATTAATCAATCCTTCAAATCACTGATTTCTACATCTACATTAATCAATCCTTCAACTCACTGATTTCTACATTTACATTAATCAATCCTTCAAATCACTGATCTCTACATTTACATTAATCAATCCTTCAAATCACTGATTTCTACATTTACATTAATCAATCCTTCAAATCACCGATTTCTCCATTTACATTAATCAATCCTTCAAATCACTGAATTCTCCATTTACATTAATCAATCATTCAAATCACTGATTTCTACATTTACATTAATCAATCCTTCAAATCACTGATTTCTACATTTACATTAATCAATCTTTCAAATCACTGATTTCTACATCTACATTAATCAATCCTTCAAATCACTGATTTCTACAATTACATTAATCCATCCAGCAAATCACTGATTTCTACATTTACATTAATCAATCCTTCAAATCACTGATTTCTACATTTACATTAATCAATCCTTCAAATCACTGATTTCTACATTTACACTAATCAATCCTTCAAATCACTGATTTCTACATTTACATTAATCCATCCAGCAAATCACTGATTTCTACATTTACATTAATCAATCCTTCAAATCACTGCTTTCTACATTCAAACGACTGGTTTCTATGTTGCAGACTTTGGATCTCATCACCCAGGTTGACGGGCCCCACGCTACCTTCCCAGGACTTCACTTCCTGCTCATTGCCTCCTCCCCGACTGGCACCGTGGCCAGAGCGGTACCACCCTACCCGGTCTCACCCACGACCCCCTCTGGCGGCACCGCTCCCCCAACCACCGCCGCCACCGTCAACACGCCCTCGCCAACAGATGTCGCACTGTTGGTGCGAATAAGCACCACCGACGTGGGGAAGCTTCAAGCAGAGGTTGCATGGTTCCAGGAGACGCTGCCACAACCGGAAGTAGGTAACCAGCAGTGGGTGGTCACGTGGACACGGCTCACGTGTAACGTCAACCCCAGCAACGCACACTGCCCCCTGGCGAGGAAAGAGATGACAGCTTACATCAAGTCTACAGACTTACAGGTAGCGGACATTTCGAATTACAGTTACTTTACCATTTGCATTTGCAAATAGAATTTTACTCTGGCAGTAGATAAGAATATTGGGAGTAAATAGATGATGTCAGGATATAGAAGATGTCACTATATTTGTAATATCAGTATACAATAAAAACCTCCCTAACCAACCACCTTCACAGATCGACCACTCCCCTATATTGAAAGGTATTACTGTATATACAAGTTAGTATAAATGTCAGCTAAATATGTTGGCTGAGCTTTTCATTTCCAGTTGGGGAAGTACCATATCCTAATTATCTTGTTAATATCTTCACAATTAGCATAATCAAACTCAAGTAAAATTCACTTTGGATAGTACATATTTAAGCTGGCACAAGCTCCAACAGGTAATTAAATGCATGTTTATTGCCTTTTCAGGATCTTCGTCTGATCCTGACAGGGCTGACCTTCAACTCAGAGTACACGCTGACCTTGACATTGGAGGGTTCCTCTATGTCAGCCTCTGCAGTTGTCTTCTATACTCCTGTTTGCATTCACATAGAAACTGACTTCATGAGGTGTCGTCCCGGCACTACGACAGTCGTACCACTGACCTCAGAACTTAGCACATATAAAGTGACAACCCAGAACACCATCACCCACCTCGATAGTACAACCAAGAGTAAAGCAGACGTACCTGCCAGCCAGCCAATCCCTGAAGAGAGTGAGTTCCATTCTTGGGTTATGTAAATTGCACAAGAGTTCTGGGAAATCGTCTCTGTGGTTTGAAATTCAAATGTAAATTGATAGATATTGAATGATATTACTGGGCAACATTGATGCTAAATGTGAGATAAATTAGAAGTGAAATTAGCCGGTGAACTTAGCCGGTTTCTCTTTTTTTTGGTAAATATTTTTATTCGTCTGAATACATATTTTGTCAGCGCCGAGGCACTGGTCTTCCAGCAGTTGGAGCGATCATTGGAAGCACTGATTCTCAAGGTTAAGCAAAGCTTAGCCTCGTCAGTACTTGAATAGCAAGTACAAGGTGTCATACACATCCTGATACATGCAGTAGTGGTTTAAGTGACCTCAGTGACATTCAGTGCTGGGAAAGTAACTATTCAATCAGTAGAAAAGCCTCGGTCCCATCGGTCATGTCGCAGAGGCAACATGGGTAATTCGGGATCGACACGAGACTCCTCTCTCCCACTCACCCCCTTTTTCCCACCCCCACTCCCCTACTACACCTTAGTTCCCCCTTTTAGCTATAGGGGGCCCGGAGGCGACTCCAGGTGGCACCCCCCCCCCACCCCACCCACCCCCCGAGTGCTGGTAGCCCGCTTGTACCCGGCCCACCCGTGTGACGTCACTTCCGCCCACCCGCCTCTCCAGACGGCACTTCACCACCAGACGCCGACCCCAGACCTCCCACCTTTTCTCACCGGCCCACCCGACCTTACTTTCAGATAGGTGGGGTTGAGTGCCCAGTTCTTCAGAGACTGACTTTCCTATTGAATGAACTGATATTGACTGTTGCCTATGTACTATCTCTAGATTAATAAATGTCCACACTAGTAGTCTCGTGTCGTGTTCTGAATTACACCATCAGGGTTGTATCGGCAATGAATGCCAATTAATTTTTTTTAAATAGAACCATGAGCTGGATACATAAATAAATAAATAAATAAATAAATAGACCGATTATAATTTGGACAATTACCATTATATTGAGTATCGATTGTATATAGATGGATGCTAATTTAAATAATAACCATCTATGCAAGATCCTGAATCGGTAACTACTATACAAATGGCACTCGCTACGATACAAGCAATATATAACAATTCCTTACGCTGTTCCTATTGTTACAGAGTGCTCTCCTCGTCTCTACCTGTCACTCACATCGGAAGTGCTCCTTGTGTCGGCCTGTGTCAGTCTGGGCTGCGTCTTCCTCATGCTCTTCTCCCTCTGTGTCTACCGTCGCTGGTGCAGATCTGCTCCTGAACTGGACATGGCTAAAGGTAAGAACTAAATACCATACCATGATGTTTGCATTTTGGAAAATAATTCCTGCAATACACGAATACATTACTTTAAAATATATAAGCCACATTATGTACTCTCCCCAAAATATCTTCTTTTCTTAAATTCTTTATTGAGGCTGTATTTATACTGTCCATAGCATATAAGCCTGGGTATTCAGGCTTGTTTTCAATGCTGGCCAGCTGTAGTGTTCACACAGTAGCTGCTGATAAGGTATTTGATTGCCTGCATTTCAGTGTCAGATAGATAGTTGGTTGGTCTAGTTAGTAATCTATGTTAATTATTTTGGATTTTCTTGGCATATATGCGTTTTTATTTTTTCTACTCTTACTACTAGACTAGCCTACTCCTATTTACATATCATAGGCTTGTACGTAGCTGTGTGGTGTGCTATCTGGCTACTTTTGGCATGGTTACCTTCCATTGGGCGTGCCGCTGGTGGGACGTGACATATCACCTGCTTTGAGGAGAAACACATTCCCAAATCTCTAACCGGATTTAATTTACAAATAATTTGGGGTGGGTAATAAGTAGAAACAATGGGTGTGCAATTTCACATCTGTAGTTTGGATCGTGCCAGTCATTGCAGCATCACTGGGCCAAGTATTTTGGGGTGTAACCACATATTATCTTATAGGTCATATTTAGGTATCCGATTGCCTGAAAGTTGCGTTAGAAGATAACTATTGTTACTGTATTGTGTTTTAAAATCAAATGTGAATATTCAACAATCTGTGGGTAATATATCTATTAGCAGAAATAAAGCTGTCATTTTGATGTTGCAATCTGTATTAACTAAATACCTGCAACAAGATCTGATGGCCTTCTTTCCTAGAGCTAATTTACTAGCATGTTTTCATTAAATGCTCCCAAAATGTATTGCTATAAACAGTAAAAGTCATATCCCATGATGCACTAGGTTAGAATATATTGTCCTAGAAGACAATACTTGTGATTAATTATAGCTATTTTTCATTGCAATTTTAACATATGCAATATAACTTGTGTTAACCACATGAAATGAGCCAATAATATACTACATGAACAGTCTTTAAATGTAGCATTAAAAAATGAGTTGTCATAAATACACCACAGAGGATACGCGTTACATTTGTTGCAAAATTGTATTTAATTGATACAAAAACATGGCTTTGTTTGAATCCATTCTGGAATATTATTGCAGTTCTTCGGAGTTATTCCCAGTTGCCACTTCTGAACGACAACCCCAACACACCACACCGCTCTATGGCCAGTCTGCACCAGTTCCAGCTACACAACGCCACAGCGCACAACTCCCTCATCACACCGGCCCAGCCTCTCCGACCACAGCCCCAGCGAAATCCCCTCCAGACTGGGCCTGCTCACCTACAGACACAATACCACTGCCCACAGACGCCGTCTGGGGCTCCGCAAACCGGGATGGGCACTCAATGGGGTAGCATTCAAAGACTTTCTCCAGGGATGGCTATTTACGTCACACCACCGCCTACAGCCTCTCCTGGTACCGAGACCTCACAGGAAGTGACAATGGCACCTCATTCTCCTCAACCACAACTCACTATTAATGCCCCATCTCAGTATGGTAACATGGCTGGTTCCCTGCAGATATTCACTGATGACCATCACTCTCACCAACAGCAGCATCTCACGTCACAGTTCTATGGCAGTAATACTGACCTGAACTGCTCGGCTCAGGAATATGCCAGCCAACCTCGCATCAACTTCGCTGATGACTCTGAGTCTCCGCTGCCACCACCACCGCCAGAGGCTGCTTTGCCGGAAGTGTACCACCCTGTGCTCACAGTGCCACTCAGTTGGGGTGCTGGGGTGAGAGTGTAGGGGATGTTCAACAAATCAGTGTATATAAAATGATAAGATAAGCCATAACAGTGCCAGGAGACATAGATATGAACAAATTGAGAATGTTTAGCATGGATATTTTATTTGAATAGACTGAATGATGTCTGTATTAATTAATGTCTACATTTAGTTATAAGGCATAGGGGTGCATAACTCAGCCTATGTATCAATCGGTTGCACTGGCTGTGCAGTCTGGTGAGTCAGAGCTGGCCTTAGGAGCTGTGCGAACCAATTTGGAACATTTTTGATGAGGCCCCCAGGTTTACAGCAAAGGTGTGTTTTAAGTGAAATGACAATATCGTCTCCTAGGGTTCATTTGAAACCCATGAGCCATGCCCCATCCTGATATGACCTTATACGTTGCCGGGACGTAAAACCCCCAAACAACCAACCAACCATGAGGCATGGTATGGGTTGCTCAATGGAGATTAGAATTATCAAACCATCCAAAGCTAGGCTTTACTCCCTGAGCCATGTCCATATATGGCCTGTTGTAACAGACTACTGTTGTCACCTGAGAATTTTGCAGCGGACTTGGAGAAACATATAACGTCATTATATAATACTATGAATCCATTATCATGTAGCACATTGATCAACTCAGAACTGTCATACCTGTGATACAATTTCACCGCTAACCCAACTTTTGTCTGGTTTCTGGTGCCTGTTATGTGACCCTTTACAGTTCAGGTTAGACTAATAGACGTTTGTGTTACCTTAGCATTTGAAACCAGTTCTAAAATGATCTTGAGCAGTGTGATTCTACTCTACTTGGACTATATTGCTGTATGTAAAGCCACCAAGATCATAGACTGTATTATTATACTTCCTGGTTCGTGCCTCATTTTCCCATTTTCATCATCTCCAGAACAGTAATATTTATGACCAGGATCCTGTACAACCTATGCATATGTTGTTGAACCTACCCTGTGTATGTATAATGTAAATGCATGGCCTATATGTTGTTTATTGTAAGCATTAAGCGGCTTAGGAACAAACACTTAAAGTAGTCTGCACTTACCTCATGCAAGAAGCCACATAAACAGGTGGGCTTGATTAGGGTAATTGCATCAGGGAGTCTAGACACCATCTATAGTTCTCAAAATATTAAATCAAATATGTTTTTTGGTAATGTCAGTCCTAATTTGCATATTTAGAAAATTGCCCACTGTTGTCATGAGGACAACCAAGCTGAAATGCATCGACGGACACAAGACTGAAAATACACACACACACAAACTTGTACCATAGCAGGGGCGCACCCAGGGGGGTTCCCTGGTTGCCCGGAACCCCCCCCCCCACCCCAAAAAAAAAGAATCATATAGACCTAAATTATTGCATTAAATTTATTAAGGAACATTAGATTTTAAGATTATGTTAAAAATTGCACCAAAATGTGGGTTGTTGCACCAGAAAACCGTGTAAAATATTTCCATAAAATACCATGGGAAAACAATTACCCTAAAATAGGGGTAGTCTTGATCCATATTTGGAAAGGCCCCCATGTCAATTCCTGGGTGCCCCCCTGCCATAGCATATTTATAGGTTCTCATTATTGCCAAACGGACTGAGAGTAAATTACTCTAGCACTGGGCCAGGGCCACCTTTGGGCATGGGGCCCAATGGGGGACCTCCGACTTTTTAGTTAAAATTCCTGCCGTTCGCGTCGCCACTGAACGAGTGGGCCTATTCGGCACACTGTCACACTGCAAACTCAATGGCTATGAGCAATCTTCATACAGAAAAAGTGAAATATCTCTAAAACCACACAACTTAGAAACAAACTGCTTGGAACACATAGAAAACATATTCAACGAATAGATTATATTAAATTTATAAGGTTAGGGTTCTTTATTTCTATTAATTTTGAATAAAATAGACGTTTTGCACTGTGTGTCCCGGCAAACTCAATGCATTGTCAATGGCCGTGAGCAATCTTCATACAGAAGAAGTGAAATATCTCTAAAACCACACCATCTAGAGACAAACCGCTTGGTACACATATAGAAAACATATTCAACGAATAGATTATATTAAATTCATAAGGTTAGGGTTCTGCATTTCTATTCATTTTGAATAAAAATAAACGTTTTGCATTCACGTACCGGCACACTCAAAGCATTGTCAATGGCCGTTTAGGCCCACTAGTACCGACGCGCCACCAAGTGTCAGAAAAATTAACTACGCCACATGTCCCCCCATTGGAAGAAATTGGGTCAATTGCCTTAAAGCGGGCCTTGTAATGCGTATGTATTGTGTTTGGTACTATGCATGCAATTCTATGCTTAATTATGTAGGTGTGATATATTTGTTTGTGTGAACTTAATAAAAAAATATTTTAAAATGTTCAGTTAAAGCAATCAATAGCCCTGTTCACACGGGGCAGTTAATTCGAATCATATGAATCGACTTGCCTAGTTCGCCTCACATTCGCCATGTGAACGCTACGCTAAAGCGATTTAGGGCTGAATCGATTCATCTAGTTCGCTTCAAGTAAACCACCTCCCTAGGTAGTATAGATGAAGCGATTTAGCTGGTTCCCGGGCGGTGATAGTGTAAAATAGCGGTGCTCGCCGGTTACAGGCTCAGGTGTAACTATTGCTGGTGCCCGGCAGTGTTAGGGACCGATTAGGCCGAAATCTATTGAATGCGCTCATATTTACCAGAATTACATACTCAAATAATGAAATTTAATTAAATTAACCCTAAATTCCAAGCGATATTAACGTAGCAGCAACATTGGCGTCGTTATTCATATTGTCAATCACCGAAAGTGGCGCTGGTTAGTCTGGACTTGCTCATGCGCAGATATTCACTTCCGCCTTCAAGCGCTGCCCGTGTGAACGCGAAACACTTTCAAACTAAATCGATTCATATGATTCGCCTTGTCTAATTCGCTTTACATTTTGCCCGTGTGAACACGGCTAATGTCTTTTCAAAATATAGCAAATGGTAGATCTGAAATATTATGTCTGCGGTACTTGGTAGACCCCCATAACATGTGTATCCTCTCTGTAGGATGATGAGTGTGTGAGTCTCAGGTGGTAGCCATACAGGAAGTCTTTATTCCGAATCCGACCATAATAAACATACCCGATACAACACTATCGAATGAGCTTTCTTTTTTCTTGGTTTTATTTTGGAGGTTTTATCTCTGCCCTATTTCTTCCCATGAAAAGTAATTTTCATTAGAAAATGAATAAATAGAATATGTTGCAACTATCATATGCAGTTTGGGTTCCTATGCTAAAAATAAGTATTTACAAATTACTGGCATAGATACAGAAAGGAACTAAATCTAATGAGTTTCTAATATAGAAGTAATCTAATAAGTTTGTATAATATACATCCTACATTCTTCATTAACAATTTGTGTAAACATCAGTAATTATTTGTATCCATTACTATAAACATGTATCTTTGTGGGTTCTTTGGTTTTAGTACTTAGGTTTCTTCTTTGTTAATGGAATCTTCGCTGTTGACCCTTCTCTGCATCAGGAGCGAAGAAAGGAAACACAGGTCCCTATTGCGTTTCCGCACTTGTGGTGCCATCTGATTTCACTATTTTATTCCTTGTTTGTACATTCTTTTTGCATTATTGACTTATGTCAACACAATCCTATCAAGTAACATCAACTCTCAGAAATTTAACTAATGGTATTAACTGAGGATTAGATCACCAAGAACTACATCAGGCAAGATGAGATGACTGACTTGAGGAAGGCAAAGGTCACAAACTTGAGGAACTTAAAAACATTCATTACAGTATCAACTTATCAAGTGCCTTAGCATGTGTGAAGATATATTAAAAAATTCACCCCCACCTAGCCTGTCCGAGAGAGAGAGAGAGAGAGTTCTGCGAGAATAACTACTCTGTCTACTGTGATAGTGAAATACTTTGTTTAACAATTCAAGACTACAACTTACAAGGCATGATGATTGGTATGTGTATAATGCTGCGTTCATACGGTCCTCGTGAACATGGTGAACTTCCCACTTAGTGCCGGTGAACACGACCATGTATAAACTGAGAGCATTCATTTGGCAATTCACGGTAAACACCTTTCATGCTGGGCGATAATAGAGGCATTGTCAATGGCCATGGGCAATCTTCATACAGAAAAAGTGAAATATCCATAAAACCACACCACCTAGAAACAAATCGCTTGGTACACATATAGAACACATCTTTACCAAAAAGATTATATCAAATTTATAAGGTTAGGTAGGGTTCTTGATTTCTATTAATTTGGAATAAAACTAATGTTTTGCACCACGCCTACCACGGAAACTGGTGGATGGCGGAAAGTGTGACACCGCCATTTCTTCATAACTGGTGAGTACCGAGCCGCTTAAAAAATCTCCAGTTCACAGGTGGTGTTCACCAGTTGTGAAGTCACTTGAACGCAATTCACAGGTTGTGAAGTGGGAAACACCATATTCACCAGTTCATATGAACGCAGCATAAGGACGGCGATTGCGCTATGACACCATAGATGCAGATCCGGGGTGTTTAGCTCTGCTCAAATTGTAGTGAATATACTGCTGCGACCTATGTGCCCTGGCAGCAGTAGTACATAATCTCAATAGTTGATTGGTTGTTGGAGTTTTAAGTCTTATATCATGTCATATCAGGACAGACCTACAGACTTGTGAAAGTGCACACTCATGGTAACTTTTATTGTGCTGCCCCACTGGGAGACCAGGCTGCCAGCACCATGACCACCTATCCCATTCAGTCATATTATCCTGACACCACACCAACCATTCCTTGCCCTATCCTAATAAGGCTGAGCGCCTGGCTATGAAGCGAAAAGTCTAAGTACAGTAAAACCCCTCTAACTGACCACCTCCACAGATCGACCACTCCCCTATATCGATCGCTTTATTTGGGTCCCAACAATACCATTGTAACCATATTCGAACTCCCTAAACCGACCACCTCCCTAAATGGACCGCTTGTGTCAGCCAGGGTCAGAAGAGACCGTGCACGAGCGAATGTTGCAGGGATTGTGGAGACGTCCCAGAGAAGGAGCGAACGTTTCTTTCAGTCTCAGGTGGATGAGCGCAGAGGCTTTGTGGTCCACCTCCTCACTTTGATGGGCCTCTTTGCTAGCCCTGAGCGGCTTCTATGAACAAGGGAAAGGTAGGCAGTTACTTAACCTTTATTATCTGAAATAAAATGCTTAAAATGCTATATAACATGCTTAAAAACATTGAGCTATTTGGGTTTTTATGTTACATTCTCCTCCATGTTAATTTGTCTCACATACCACTTTAGGCCGATTTAGATAAGGCGAACTAGATGAGGCAAACTATTATGCTGTTTCCTGCTTACGTATCACCTTTTTTCCCGAAATATAAGCTATATAAAATCCTTAAAAACGTTGAGCTATGTGGGCTTTTATGTTACATTCTCCTCAATGTTAGGTTTTCTCACATAGAACTTTAGGCCGATTTAGATAAGGCGAACTAGATGAGGCGAACTACTGGGCCGTTTCCTGCTTACGTATCACCTTTTTTCCCGAAATATAAGCTATATAAATAATTTTAAACGTTGAGCTATGTGGGCTTTTATGTTACATTCTCCTCAATGATACTTTTTTCTCACATACAACTTTAGGCCGATTTAGATAAGGCAAACTAGATGAGGCGAACTAGTGGCACGTTTCCTGTTTAAGTACATCTTCTCATCTATCACCTTTTTTCCATGTCCAGCAACTGGTGGTCTCACATTGTGAATGTGACATTCAGGGAGCAAGACTGGGTTGCCAACTTCCGAATGCGGAGGGAGACATTACAGCATCTGGTCGATCAACTGACAGTGCATATAGCGCGTGTCGATACACATATGAGAAGGTACTGCTGAAATCTATGTTGTCAGACTTTTTTAAATGTTTGCACTTGAAATATCTCTAATGGTAGCCAGTTATTTCAAACTAAAGTGAGGTAGATTATAATGCTAAATCTAATATATTTATCTAAGAAAGATAACAGAAACTCAAAACTATCGGACTATGCAACAGACACCACAAGATATAATATTACCCAATATTTTAATTTCACTCCCAAAATCATCCGGTTCTGTACATTTCCACGCTGCCCATACGCTAAATTGTACTAATTAGATATTGGTTATACATTCCTCTGAAAAGATTGTCCGTTGACACATTTAGCAGATTAATGGTTAGAACAAGAACAAGAATTCATAATTTGTTGTTGTTGTTGTTTTACGTCCTAGCAATATCTAAGGCCCTATCAGGACGGGTGAATTCATAATGGTTATGTGGATTTCGGCACTACTTTCAGATGCATTCCGGTTGAAGTTTGTGTGGCAGTGACACTGTGGTTGCTGGCAACAGGATCAGGGTATCGAGGCGTGGGCCATCTATTTGGTATCGCTAAATCTACATGCTGCGAAATCTTCCAGGAAACTTGCACTGTCATCGTGAAGGTTCTACTCCCAAAGTATATAAAAATACCAAGTGCTGAGCGACTGACTGAGATCATCGAGGATTACGAAACAAAATGTGGCTTTCCTAACTGTGATGGTAATTGATGGCACACATATCCCCATCATTGCGCCGCAACATCACCACACCGACTACCATAATCGAAAGGTGTACTATTCTATTGTGGCTCAGGTTGTGTGCGATCATGAATACCATGTTTTGAACATTGCAGCCGGTTGGCCAGGTAGCAGGTTGGGGAAACACCTGAATTGAGAGTCCGTTGGTACAATCGGGTCCGTTGATGTAATCTAGTATGTTAATTGGTAGGCTTTACTATAGGAAAATGTGTTATCACCTATATCCAGTGAACCTGTTTGTTGGGGTAATAAATATTGGTATCACTAGAAAGAGACAAACCTGCTTCACCAATTAAGTGACTATCAGCTACATTTGGTGTTTTATTTAAGAGTAACTAAGGATTGAATTTACATTAAATGTGTGCTGTGTGTCTGTCACTGAACCCTTGGTCAGCCCTTGGTCAGTCCTGAGTGCATCCTCCTCTCCCCATCCCCACCCCCACCACCACCTCTCCCACAGGGGGCTACCATGGTTACTAATTAAGACAGGGTGTGGGTGACCTAAGTTAGCACAGATGGGGGGTTGAAGAACACACATGTAGGAAGTGATATTTTATTTAATTACAATTTTTGTTAGGACAATTTGCTAGTGAATGATGGAGGCATGCATGCATACATACATACATACATACATTTACATACATAATATATATATATATATTCATATATGCAAACATCTATATTTATGTATATGTATGTATTTTCGCGCATAGCTTGTGTAAACATCTTAGCCACAAGATGAGGGGGTTGAAGAACACACATGTAGGAAGTGATATTTTATTTAATTACAATATTTGTTAGGACAATTTGCTAGTGAATGATGGAGGCAGGGTGCACATGAATGCATATACATGCATGCATGCATGCATGCATGCATACATACATATATACATTCATACATGCAAACATCTATATTTATGTATATGTATGTATTTTCGCGCATAGCTTGTGTAAACATCTTAGCCGGCAAGCCTGCAGTGACCCCACACCCACCCTGATACTGGTAGGAGTGTGTGTGTGGAGGGTCAATGCACCAGGAACACTTGTGAAGGCCACACATAATCTCCAGATGTATTTTGCCAGTTTAACAATACCACCATGATATGAGGTGCAATACATAACAATCCTTCTGTCTTAAGGGCGCATTCCATATACGCGTAATGCGTTATGCGTTACGCGTTATGCGTTATGCGAATGCCAGCATTCCATATACGCGTAATGCGTAATGCGTTATGTGGCGCACGACTGGCTATATTTAAAAAATAAAAATAAACAATTATTCTCCATACTGCTCTGTATGTGACCAAATATTGCATGTATATCTATGTAACTTTTTGTATGTCACATGGGGGTTCCTACCTTTATTATAACCAAATTATAGATAAGTATTCATATTTCTGTGCATATGGTAGCATTTTTAGCTTTCCCCTAACCCTATGTCTCCTTGGTGCCCAGCTCACCATGTGTTTCCAATTAGCACCCCTCTGACTCAGGTTTCTATTCACATCCAGCTTGATGCATAACGCATTACGCACCGATCGCTACAGGGACCGATCGGGATAATGAATTCGCATTCGCATTACGCATTACGCGTGTATGGAATGTAGCTCATAGGTTTCAAGGCGTTTCGATTTTTTGTTGCATTCGCATTCGCATTCGCATTACGCATTACGCGTATATGGAATGCGCCCTTTAATGTAAATTCAATCCTTAATGTAAATTCAATCCTTAATTACTCTTAAATGAAACACCAAATGTGGCTGATAGTCATTTAATTGGTGCATCATATTTGATGATAAATAGATACAATACTTCTTCTGTATGCAGACACACAAATTATGGTACCCCCCCCTACCCCGTACCCCCCCCCCCCTTGCCACCAACCAACCCATTTTCTACCCTTCCCACCACCCACCCCCCACTTCCGGCGCTCTCCAGATACCAGTCAGCACGTACTAAGATGAAATCAGGTTCATCCAGCTGGGTCCGTGCCTGTGTGTGTGTGTGTGTATGTGTGTGTGTGTGTGTGTGTGTGTGTGTGTGTAGGGCCAACGCACTATGGCAGCGCACCCGTGTGTGATGGCCACCCCTGACACACAATCAGTAGAAATGTGTACAGGGTGAGGCATGGGTGTGAGGAGGGGTATGTGTGTAGGGGGGGGGGGAGATGCTGGTGTTGATGTCAGTGTGTCCACCAACCACACCCTCTCTTAATTAGTAACCATGGTAGCCCCCTCCCACCCTTGTTTGCAAGCAGAGATGGGGGGGGGGGGCCTCTGTTGCTCACCCATGCACTAAGTGTGTGTGTGTGGGGGGGGGGGGCAAAGACCCAATAAATCGTTCTATTTTAATGTAGCATGGTCCGATGAAATATAATTTTGTCAAAATTAAAACAACTACTTACATTTGATGCTATATATCCAACTTAGATATTGGTGTATTAGCTAATGATTTGGGACAGTATATACAGAATAACCAGTGAGTTTATAACCTCACCCCTTTGAACACTCAGTTTGAAACACCCATTATGCAGGAAGGCCATTAACCAATTAGGCCAATCTCGTGACCCCATTAGCCCCCCCAACCAAGTAGGCCTGCTGTGCAGGGTCATAGAGGGGAAGGGGATATGAGGTGGATGTGTGTGTATGTTTCCTGACCTGACTTTACAGAGACACACAGACAGACATACACACAGACATACACACACAGACATACACACACAAGACATACACCCACAGACATACACCCATAGATAGGCACACACAGACAGACATTCACAGACATCACACACATACACAGAAACACACACACATGCACACACCCGACATACATAGACACACATACACCCACCCTGACTTTGCAGAGAGAGCCACACCCCCAGACAGACACACACAGACACACACACAGAGACATACACACATAGACATACACACAGACACACACATACATATACATACAGACACACACTAACATACACAGATGCATACACACATACACTACCACCCATATATATACACACATACATTACCACCCATATATATACACACAGACAGACACACAGATAGACACACACAGACAGACATGCATAGACAGCACACACAGACACACAAACACACATACATACACATACATACACAGAGACACATACACCTGACATGACTTTGCAGAGATAGACACACACACACACAGACACATAGACAGCCGCACACAGACAGAGGCAGACACACACATACACGCACACACATACATACACACACCCATACACACATACATACACAGACACACATACACCCGACCTGACTTTGCAGAGAGACACATACACAGACATACACAGACAGAGGCAGCCACACACATAAGGCCAACCCCAACCAGGAATACCTACCTACAGTCCTGTGAGGTTCCAGGTCATCTCACATCACGTGGTCACCGCGAGATGACCATCTGGGTCATAGCCACAGGACTTTTGACAAGCTTGTCGAAATTATTTTTGGTTCTTTCAGCTCATATTACTTCAAAACTAATCATCTTTAATCAAAATCACTCCGGACTAATGATTAGTAGCTTGTAACGATCAATTTGATATATTTATCTCAAAAATAAGACAAAAATTCAAGTGCCATCGGACCATGCAACTTTAATGTAAATTCAATCCTTAATTACTCTTACATGAAACACCAAATGTGGCTGATATTTATTTAAGTAGTAGAGCAGATTTGGCTCTTTCTATTAATATAAATATTTATCACCCCATCATACAGGTTCACTTGATATAGCCAAAAACACATTTTCCTATAGTAAAGCCTACCAATTAACATACTAGATTACATCAACGGACCCGATTGTACCAACGGACTCTCAATTCAGGTGTTTCCCCAACCTGGGTAGGGTCCATGATGCGAGAGTGTTGGCAAACTCTTCCATCTTTGCCAAAGGTGAAGCGGGTGTCCTTTTCCCCAATAGGCCATTACACATAGGCAACACTAATGTCCCTGTCGTCCTTCTAGACTACCCCGCATACCCTCTTCGTCCATGGCTGATGAAGCCATTTTCTGACACAGGCAAACTGAGCAGACAGGAGACTACGTTCAATTACAGGCTATCTCGTGGCAGAATGACGATTGAAAATACATTCGGCTGTTGTAAAGCGCGATGGAGGATTCTCCAGCGCCGAACAGACATTACCACTGAAGATGTCACTTGATGTTGCTTAAGTAATATGACACAAATCAGTCAATCGGAAACTACAAGTCATTTTTATTCAATTAATGCAACCATATAAAACGCCGGATACATAGTCTCAAAGGAATTAAATGTAGGAACATTGTTTAGTTCAAGTGAAGGCACCAGTATATAAAGTTGGATATTTAATTTAGATTTTTTAAAGTTAATGCTTTATTTTTTATTTTTTAAATTCCAAAAGGAATCATCTTTTCCCCACCCCTTTTCTTTTTCGTGTAGCTGCAATAGAAACAAGTCACTGTTTAGTCTATTAGCGCTAAATCGACTCAACTAGTTTGCTTCATGTAAACCGGTTCATGAGGTGGAGTAGTTAACCCGACATAGCCTAAGTCGGTTTAAGTTATGTGTGTGGATAACATAATATTAATAATGCAATGTATACATCTCTGTGTATTGATTTACTCTTACTAGATTCGCTCCTAAATGTTCGGCAAACGACTTGTTGTTAAAGCATTGGGTATGGACATCACTCTCACAGCAGAGAGCTAAATATACGTTATATTCAAAGGAAGATATAATAACTAAAAGGTCCATCCAAAGTTTTCAACATTTCCATGGCTGTTCAAAAGGGCTACCTTTCCAGACTGCCTCCCCCTCCCCCCACACTCGAGGTAGTATAGGGACGACACATTGATATTTTACAACAGAACATAAAGTATAAAACGGTATAAATTCAGCATTTTATTGAATGATAAAAGCTGTACTTGATTGACACCCCCTGTCCAACCCCGCCTTCCACCCGTCGTACACTTTGTTCAACTGAAAATATTGAAAACTTGGACCCCTAAATAGATTTAACATTAAATGTTGAAAAATTATTCCAGCTATTCCAGAAGGGGTGGCCGAATGAGTTGAGCGTCCATCTCCCGTTTTCGTAGATCGTGGGATTCGAACCCACAGATTTGAACCCTGGCTGAGTGAAACCAATGACTTAAAAATTGATACTTGTCGCTTCCTGGTTATGTTATGTTATGGTTTTTTTGTTGGTCCATTAGTTGTTTAAGCAGGGGAAATTTCAGTCATAGACGACTGGTCTTCCTCATTCCACTGCTGGTCGATAGAAAGCCCGAGCCTACACTTTTACCGACCCAAGGGATTTTTACCCTCCCACACCACATAGACATGGTATGAGAGCAACCGGACTTTGATGACGCTGTAAGTTATACACAGCGGTGGAAATCCAAATTGGCAGAGCTGGGGGCACGGGCATGTTAAGGGTGTAAAATATAAAAATATTTTTGCAAATCGGTTTGCTTAGTTTCGCTTATGATTGCAACCCCCGATATATTCAATTGACTAGAAAAATGATTACTTGGCTGGGTGGCTTGGTTGGCTTGGCTGCCTGCTAGAGTCCGTGGAATGGGAGTGGCTGACCGTGAGGAGGGTTGACTGTCCACCTCCACCTCCACATCCACCTCCGCCTCCACCCCCAGTACCATCTCGAATGGGGCTTCATCTGTAAGGTCATCTGCAAGTTAATAGTGTAAATGATAGACTAAATAAATGGTACGATTTGGGGGCTACACATATATGCATGATCGACCAAACACACTCCCCCCTATAATAACTCACTTGCAACATTAATTACTACCAATCATTATATATTAATGGGCTATCGACATAGTAGTGATACACTGAGTGTGTTGACGAACTGAAAATCTGTTAGAGCTTCAGGCAGAACAGAGTTTTGGGCAGAACAGAGATGTATTACATGTTATATCCTAGACATAATCTGTTATGTTTAATGATTTATCAGGACATGTTGCGAAAACAAAAAACACAACAAAACTTAGTTCAGCTTTCCCTTTACCTTGCTCAACTGACATCTCATCCGTGTCAACATAGTTAAGTGGTGCCGCAGTTGGCCTTGTGCCCAAAATTGCATCCAGCTCATCATAGTAGCGGAATGTCTGGAGCCCCCGGCCACTGCGACTGAAAAGGAACAGGACATTAATAAAGACATTTTTGTTACCCCAATGAAAAAGATGGTCATTCATACACCAGGTGGTTCATAGCCTGTTCCAGTAGTTAGTTCCCAGTTTTAAAGCCCCCAACAACCAACCAACCAACTGTAATGAAGGGATGTGGACACGTTGAGATCGAGTGTAAGACTGGCTTATTCTCCTCTCCTCACCTGCCGGCGTCTCGTGCCTGGTCACATGACCAGCACAACAATTACAGTCTAGGTCAATATAGTTCCACAATGAGCTAAAATTCACCATTTGCAGTCATTGGCTCCTCTCACGTTACATTACTGTTTTTGGGTGGGAGGTAACTGACAGTGTCAGTGAGCAGATATAAGCATAAGTTAAGGAACAAATGTAATCATCATAACTATCATAATCGTCGTAACTATCATATTTCTTACCAGCTATTTGTTATCACAAAAGAACCGTACCTACTTGTTGTTGTCCCGACATTTCTTGTACGCCTGTGTCAGGCTTTTAATGTTGGTCCGGCAGGACACGGCGGTGCGATCGGCCTTCCCACCGGCACACAGCCGGCCGAGCTTGGCTGCCATTCGGCGGTAAATGTTAATGTTCTGGCCAGAGCTTTCCAGCTCAGACTGGACCTTGTCATCAGCCCATAGGTCAATGAGGACCCTCACTTCCTTGTCGTCTGAGTTGTCACGGCGGGAAGTTTCTTGCGAGTTGGTAGCAAACGATGACATGACAGCAGTTTTGCTTGAGGTAGTTCTTGATCGACCGCAAACAACAAACTGATCGCTTGAGTGCGCATGCCTGTGACGCGATTAAGCTGCCTCAACTAAATTGCTTGTGTCTACACAAGCAAGATAGGCCGACTCAGGTTAGCTCGCCTCATCTAAACCACCTCGCAGCACGGTTTACTTGAGGCAAAGTAGTTGAGTCGACTCAGCCCTAATTCGCCTCAACATCGCGGTCACACGCCCAATGTGAGTCGACTTAGATGAGGCGAATTAGTTGAGGCGACTTAAGGCCTGTGTGTGACCATGGCTTAAGTTAGCCCTTTCTCCTGCCGAAGACATTTAAACAAAGTCATTCACGTTTTCCAACACTAGTACTAAAGCAAACATCGGCAAGCAGGCAGACAGGATGTCATACATGCAGACATGCAGTCATACATGCAGACATGCAGTCATACATGCATATAAGCAGGCAGACAAACAAGCAGGCAGTCATAAGCCGTGGTCACATGTACAACGTTAGGCCGACTTAGATGAGGCGACCTAGATGAGTCGAACTAGCGGCGCGTTCACACATACCAAGTTTTGTAAGTGTGTCGCGTTCAGACATGCGCGTTAAACCAGCTCAAATCGATGTTTGTTTGTTGTTTTACGTCCTAGCAACATCTAAGGTCATATCAGGATGAGTACCGACTTGTGACAGTGTGCACTCATGGCGATTTTATAGTGCTGCCCCACTGGGATACTAGGCTGCCAGCACCATGACCTGATATTCCACTCAGTCACATTATCCTGACACTGAGCCAACCAGTCCTTGCCCTATCCTATTAATGCAGAGTGCAAGACTAGGAAGCGACAAGTATAAATTTTTAAGTCATTGGTTTCAGTCGACCAGGATCAAACCCACCCACAAACTCAATGGTTCGGATCTCCTGATCTCCCACAACAGGAGACGGACGCTCAACTCATTTGGCCATCCCGTCTGGTCAGGCCCTATGTAGTGTTATACATACATACATATCTACATGCATACATACATACACACATACAAACAACCATACACCCATACAAACATACCTACACACATATGTACACGCATACATACAAACATGCATGCACACATACAAACAACCATACACCCATACACCCATACATACACACATACAAACATGTATACACACATACAAACAACCATACATACGTACAAATGTACATACATACAAACATACACACATACATACACATATACATACACACATACATACACACATACATACAAATAAACATGGATACATACACATACATACACATATACATACACACATACATACACACATATATACATACTTACGTACATCGATGTGCTTAATTCTCCTCAACTAAACCACTTGCGTTCACACACGCACCTTAGGCCGACTCAGGCTAAGTCGCCTCATCTAATCTACCTCGCAAAGTGGTCTACATGAGGCGAACTAGTTGAGTCGTGTCAGCCCTAATTCACCTGAGAGGAGCATTCACACAAGCGATCTGAGTCGACTTAGATGAAGTGAACTAGTTGAGGCGACTTAAGGCCTGTGTGTGAACGGGGCTATATCCCCACTGGGAAATCAGTCTGGTGGCACCATGACCCAATATCCCACTCACTCACATTATCCTGACACTGAGTTAACCAGTCCTTGCCCTGTCCTAATAATGCCGAACACTGTTCTAGGAAGGGACAAGTATCAATTTTATAAGTCATCGCTTTGATTCGACTTGTAACCGAACTCCCGACATTCCGCACACGAGATCCCGCACTCTACTGATTCGACCATCGCGTTTGGTGTCATGAGCCGTGTTTACACCCACAACTTTAGGCCGAATTAGATAAGGCGAACTAGAGGAGGTGAACTAGTGTCGTGTCCACACACGGAGCGGTTTAAGGTGGAAATCGATATCTGCGCATGAGCAAGTCCATACTAACCAGCTCCAGTTTCGGTTAGTCGACATCGCCACGAGAGAGTGTGGGTTCGACCTAGATATGTATGGACTGAATCGTATTGGTTTGGAATGGTCAAAACTTCTGCTGGGCAGTGAAAACCTTAAAATAAATCATGAAAAAAATATATGCGCACCTCTAGCAGGTTCATAGACCAAATTATATTATATAGTGAGACATGCTTAATCCGCCTCAAGTAAACCGCTACTGTCCACACAGGCAAGGTGGGCCGACTTAAGCTAGTTCGGTTCATATAAGCTACCTCGTGATGCGGTTTACATGCGGCAAACTAGTTGAGGCGAATCAGCCCTAATCCGCCTTAGGGTCGCGTCCACACGACGAATGTGAGCCGAACTATAGGGGGCGAACTAGTTGAGGCGACTTAACGCGCCGGTGTGAACACGGCTATAGTACACCAAGAGTACGGACTGATAGTATTTGGTACACAGTGTGTACCAGTGTGTACCTAGCGTACACACTGGTACCCACTGGTACACATGCGCCACCTAGCATGCAGACACACAGATACACACTGGAACATGAGTGCCACCTAGCGTACACATTGGTACACACTGGTACACAAGTGCCACCTAGCATACACACTGGTACACAAGCGCCACCTAACGGACAGAGTGGTACACACTGTTACACACTGGTACATGAGCACCACCAAGGGGACACACTGGTACACACTGGTACATGAGTGCCATCTAGCGGACACACTGGTACACGAGTGCCACCTAGCTTACACACTAGTACACGAGCACCACATTGGTACACACTGGTACACAAGCGCCACCTAGTGTACGCACTGGTACACGAGTGCCACCTCGCGTACACACTGCTACATTTACACACTGGTACATGAGTGCCACCTAGCGGTCACACTGGTACACGAGTGCCACCTATAGCGGACACACTGGTACACACTGGTACACGAGCGCCACCTAGCGGACACACTGGTACACACTGGTACACGAGCGCCACCTAGCATACACACTGGTACACACTGGTACACGAGTGCCACCTAGCGTACACACTGGTACACGAGTGCCACCTAGCGTACACACTGGTACACGAGTGCCACCTATAGAGGACACACTGGTACACGAGCGCCACCTAGCGTACACACTGGCCATAATCGATTAACACGACCTGGGCGACTCGGGTCACCCGAGTCGTCAGAATTTCAAATAGAATACCGCGAGTGGAGTCGACAAATACACGTGCCGTGTGCAAAACAACCCGACCCCAGTAACCCACCTCTTGGCTGGGGTGGCTAGGAGCGATGATGTCACATTTGCGCTGGTACTGTCCTTCAGGATAACAGCCACTGGTACCAGTCATACATATTTTCTGTTGGTAATAACATAAATAAATATATGGAACAGTCTCCCACAAAATGTTATTGATGCCGAGTCAATTAATTCATTCAAGAATAGATTAGAAAAAGCATGGGCTGATGATCCAGGGAAATTTGACCCCTGATTCACCACATGCTACTAATTACTCCTTGTGTTGCTTATTTACTTGCACTCAAGCAAAAAATGAGAGACAAATAAGTGTTCACACTTCCTGTCTACCATTTGCTATATCGCTATATAGATTAATGAAATGGAAATATCACTAAACTATGTGCCAGCATAAAACAATTTAAATGCTATTTTGCTGTAATTATATCGGCTATTAAAAAAACAAAAAAAAGGGCCACCATTTTTTTCACCCCGAGCCTGCAGGATGTGCGCATGCGCCAAAAAGTGACTCGGGTGACCCGAGTCGATTAATCGATTACGCCCGATTGTACACACTGGTACACGAGCGCCACCTAGCGTTATCTGGGCCATGAAGCCATATTTAGGCTATTACAAAGTATTAGCATACTCCGCCATCTTCGACAAGACGTCGGCCTGCTTTACAGTGAGTTTTTCGCTTGTTGTTATGTCACTAAGAGCTTTACTGATTTCTCATTGCATATTAATGGTTATATGACGCTATCATTTTGTAAATGTGACTTAATTCGTTAGTATTGAATGTTAAGAGTGAGTCTACCGAGTGAGTTCCAAAGTATAGTATAGACTATAGTGTACTGTGTAGCCTACTGACAGTTTCGTTGTTTACTTTCGATTGTCTGCGTCCGTTTGCTCCCACCTCATACGGTCGTTGGCCCCACGGGGGATGCGTTCGATTGTTGATCGTTCCTTACGTTATGGACGCTAGGCAGTGGGTCATCTCCAGTGGGTGGGTGATACCTTTCCTGTGTCGCAGTTTGAGCGCCCGGCCAGTTTGAGCGCCCTTCTGTTGCTATATAGGGTATGCACTGACGTCACGCTAAGCGGAAGTGCGGCCATTGTGGCGATAGTAACCACAATAATAACACACTGTCACAGTGCAAACTCATGAGCAATCTTCCTCCAGAAAAGGTTAAATATCTCTAAAACCACAACACCTAGAAACAAACTGATTGGAATACACATAGAAAACAGGTTTACCAAAAAGATTATATTAAATTGATATGGTTAGGGTTATGGATTTCTATTAAATTTGAATAAAACTGGCGTTTTGCACTGCGCATACCGGCATACTCAATCGAGTCAATGCATTGTCAATGGCAGTGAGCAATCTTCAGACAGAAAAAGTTAAATATCTCTAAAACTACAACACCTAGAAACAAACTGATTGGAATACACATAGAAAACATGTTTACCAAAAAGATTATATTAAATTGGTACGGTTAGGATTCTGGATTTCTATTAATTTTGAATAAAACTGACGTTTTGCACTGCGCGTACCGGCAAACTCAATGCATTGCCAATGATCGTGAGCAATCGTCATACAGAAAAAGTGAAATATCTCTAAAACCACACCACCTAGAAACAAATCGTTTGGTACACATATAGAAAATATATTCAATGAATAGATTATATTAAATTTATATGGTTAGGGTTCTGGATTTCTATTAATTTTGAATGAAATAGACGTTTTGCACTGCGCGTACAGGCAAACTCTATGGGTTGTTTACTGTTTGATATCGCCACAATGGCCGCGCATCCGGTTGATGACATCACGTGAATACCCTATATTGCGCATGCGCGGATAGAGACAACATTAAAACCACCCTAACTATCACAGTAATTTGTGATTTTTGGTGCTTTGAAAGCAAATTTATCTTGTTTCTATTAAATAGTTCAGATCTTTCTCTACAATTTCACATTCAGCCTTTTTTTTTATTAGCCAATTGGAAGTTCTTGAATTTATTTTGCGAAATAGTTTTTGAGGTAATGATCTAGTAAGGCTAACACTGGCACTGACACTCAGAATATCCCAACTTTCACTATTATCTCTGTTTAATACTTTCAGAGTAAATTGCTCTTAGGTTACATTAAATACTCCAGATCTTCCTCTTCAATTGAGCATTAAGATATTTTTAATCGATCCAATGAAAGCTTTTAAATCTATTTTACAAAAAAAGTATACAACCACTGGCAGGGCGCTCAAACTGGCAGGGCGCTCAAACTGCGACACCGGATTAAACGACCACCGCAGTACACCGGTGAAGACCAGGTCGAAAAAGCGGGTTAATGAAATGAGAGCCTAATTTCACAATCTAAGAAGCAACATTTATTCTTTGTATATTTCTTCATATTTCCCCGCTACCTTTGAGTTGAAAAATATCATAAAACATCTAGTTTAATAAGATTTTAAAGTGAAATCGATGGCGTTCTATGCCTACTATGGCTGCCATCTTGTCTTTTTGCATTCTCTCCCATTTCACCAACTCTGTGCCGATATATGTATCCATTTGATACTGGAGGCAGGCATTCTACTTCCTGTTCCATACTAAAGCTATTTTCGCCCGTATTTACACTACATTGTCGTTCACCAGTTTACTACAAGTACAGGGTGAATCTTTTATCTAGATAGAATCAGCCAACGTAAAGCCGTGTTTACACGGGCGAGTTAAACCGCGTCATATAAATCGCCTTGTCTAGTTCGGTTTACATTCGCCATGTAAACGCGACTCTGAGGCGGATTAGGGCTGATTCGATTCATATTATTCACTTTATGTAAACCGCCTCGCGAGGTAGTTTATATAAAGCGAACTATCTTATATAGTTCGCTTTAAGCACGTCACACGCATGCGCAGTCGAGACCTGAGTTTGTTGATTTTCCGGTCGAACCAAAGCGCATATTATAGAATTTAGTCTATGAAACCAATAGCTGCGCACAGATATTTTTTTCATCATTTATTTTTAGGTTTTCACTACCCAGCAGAAGTTTTGATCGTTCCAAAACAATATGATTCAGTCCATACATATCTAGGTCGAACCCACACTCTCTCGTGGCGACGTCGACTAACCGAAACTGGCGCTGCTTAGTATGGACTTGCTCATGCGCAGATATCAATTTCCGCCTGAAACCGCTCCGTGTGTAAACGCGCCACTACTTCGCTTCATATAAATCGCTTTGTCGAATTCGCTTTACAATTGCCAGTGTAAACACGGCTTATAGGTGTTACTGTTAGGCTAGCGGACGGAATCAGTAGCATTTATTGCTGCTTTTCCGATCTAACCACGATGCCTTATATTATGGCAAATTACGATCCCGACCCGCAATACCAGCCGAGCCCAAGCGACGCTTTGACGGTGAATGCGTCGGTTCCCGGGCTTAAAGTTGCATAATCCGATGGTTTTGAGTTTCAGTCATTTTCTTAAATAAATATATTATATTAATCGTTATAATCTACCTTACTTTAGCTTAAAGTAAATTTTATTCTAAATGACTAACTTTGGAGATATTTGAAGTGTAACCATGTACAATTAATTTTGCCAAGCATGCCAAAACTCTGACACCATAGGCTTCTGCAGGAACAGCTTCTATTAAATTTACTCAATACCCCCTTCTATGTGGCAACAAATACTTAATAACAGCATCAGTATCTAAGTTAGATATGTAGGATCAATTCTATATAT
Organism: Branchipolynoe longqiensis; assembly: GCA_030323885.1. Lineage (NCBI taxonomy): Eukaryota > Metazoa > Annelida > Polychaeta > Phyllodocida > Polynoidae > Branchipolynoe > Branchipolynoe longqiensis. The sequence continues at coordinate 102,195,606 of CM059188.1, read as the reverse complement.
TTGTTTTGGTTTTGAAAATGTTATGCTCCATCGGACTAGCCAGCTCTAAGAAGGCCCTGTCACACTACGACGTTTCCCACCAACGCGCGTCGACGTGTTGCCTTTTTGGTCCAAACGTCGGTACACGTCCGGTACGTTACCGGCGCCTTACCGGCGCGTCGGTACACGTTGAGGGATAGCAACGTGTGAATGGACACGTCAGCGCGCGTCGGGTCACGCCGATCGTTTTGTGCTTGCACAAAACTTTTGTCGCGCCCCGACGCACGCCGACGGGTTGGAGGGGCCGTTACGGATGTGTTATCAACACGTCGATACCCGTTGGCGGCGCGCCGGGGGAACGCTGCCAGGATGTTGATCAACGTCGGTTAACGTTGGCATTTTTTCCCCCAAAATGCGACCGTTCCGTCGGCGCATCCGTAACGTCCGATCGACAGGTAGTGGGTGCGATATTGGCGTTGCTCCAGCGTTTTTCGATGCGTTGGACGTGTTGCCGGCGTGCCTGGACGCGTTGGCTGCGTGGTGTGGACGCGCTGCGGGCGCATCCTAACATGTTGCTGGCGGGTATGTATGCGTTGACACGGTACTAACACGACACCAACGCGCCGACAACACGCCGATGGCACGCTGGGAACCCGCTGGTGGGACGTTGACATGTTGTTCCGCCGCGCGTCGAAACGCGTTGGCCGCGCGCCAAAAACACGCCACTAACACGCTGCAACCCGTCAAACTTTCTCTCAAAGTGCCGAAGAGTTTGACGTGTATCGACAGGTTGCAAATAGTATGCGCGTTGCCGGCGCGCCGGTGAGAAAGGTCGTAGTGTGACAGGGCCTTTTGTTGGGTATGTAGAAACAAATCTCGATAATTGTTTTGGTTTCGATAATTTTATGTTTCCATCGGACGATGACCAGATGGGATGGCCGAATGAGTCTGTCTCCTGTTTTATGAGATTGGGAGATCCAAACCCATGGGTTTGTGGGTTCGAACCCTGATCGAGTCAAACCAATGACTTAAAAATGTATACTTGCCGCTTCCTGTTTGGCTCAGTGTCAGGATAATGTGACTGAGTGGGATATCAGGTCCTGCTGCTAGCAGCCTGGTCTCCCAGTGGGACAGCACTATAAAGTCATCATGAGTGTGCACTGTCACAACTCGGTACCCGTCCTGATATGACCTGAGATGTTGCTAGGACGTAAAACAAACAAACATCATCGGACTATGCGGCTTTAATGCTGTGACGGCCGATGCGCGAAAGCGCGGGGTTCCGGGCATTAAGGCCCTGTCACACTACGACGTTTCCCACCAACGCGCGTCGACGTGTTGCCTTTTTGGTCGAATCGTCGGTACACGTCCGGTACGTTACTGGCGCGTTACCGGCGCGCTACCGGCGCGTCGGTACACGTTGCGTGATAGCAACGTGTTTATGCACACGTCGGCGGCCGTCGGGGCGCGCCGATTGTTTTGTGCTTGCACAAAACTTTCGGCGCGGAGCGACGCGCGCCGACGGGTTGGAGGGGGCGTTATGGACGCGTTAGCAACACGTTAACACATGTTGGCGGCACGCTGGCGGAACGCTGGCAGAACGCTGATCAACGTCGGTTAACGTTGGATTTTTTCCCCCAAAATGCGACCGTTCCGTCGGCGCGTCCGGGACGTCCGATCGACGGGTAGTCGGCGCAATATTGGCATTGTTCCAGCATTTCTCGGCGCGTTGGACGTGTTGCCAGCGCGCCTGGACGCGTTGGCCGCGCGGTGTGGACGCGCTGCGGCCGTGTCCTAATGTGTTGCTGGCGGGTATGTACGTGTTGACACGGTACTAACATGACACCAACGCGCCGATAGCGCGCCGACAACACGCCGATGGCACGCTGGGAACCCGATGGCGGGACGTTGACATGTTGTTCTGCCGCGCGTCGAAACGCGTTGGCCGCGCGCCAAAAACACGCCACTAACACGCTGCGCCCCATCAAACTTTCTCCCAAAGCGCCGAAGAGTTGGACGTGTGTCGACGGGTTGCAAATATTTTGCGCGTTGCCGGTGAGAAACGTCGTAGTGTGACAGGGCCTTAACGCTACGATGACAAGGTCGAACCACACGGACCGCGCCTAAACGTGTTGACGGGTTCGCACCCGTATGCACCCGGTTCCAGGCGTAACCCTTTGTTCACAGATGCCATTCCACGCCTTAAAGTCGCTAGCTATCCGCCGCGTGGAAAACAAACAAACTCAGAAATAGTTCAGATTTGTGCCACATGGTGGCCTAATGCGCCGGCGGCGGAGGCGATTTGTATATTAGATATTGGGAAATAGTGGTGCTCGCCGGCAACAGGCTCAGGGGGATCTGCTGAGCCTGTTACCGGCGAGCGGCATTAATATCACGTCGATTTTTGGTTTAATTTAACCAAATTTCGGCGCCGGTGTTAATATCGCTTCAAGTTTGTGGTTAATTTGACCAAATTTGACTTTTTGAGCATGTAATTCTGTTAGATATCAGAGCTTTGAATAGATTTGGGCCTAATATATTGCCGCCGATACTGGGAACCAGCAACACTTGTTACTGTGTGAGCCTGTTGCCGGCACAATTTTAGCCAATCACAGCGCAGCTTTTCCATTGCAAATGGCCACCGCCTATGGGGGCGGCCATCTTGGAGACAACAAACTGCCTTTGCAGTTCAGACTAGCATGGCCCTGGTCCCCTACTCTCCCCACACATACTTGGTTCATTTAAACATAACAACTAAACAAGGTTGTGCTTGGAGAGCATTTGTCGGAGTACGCGCAGTGTCCCAGCGAGCTATAGCTGGTCCCTTTAAATGCTGGAAAGGATCCTCCGCGAATGCGCCGGCTTTTGGACTTAAACTTTAAGCGGCCAAGTACATACACCTCGTGGAGAAAAGAAACGAACTAGGAATAGTTCTAATTTTGTGTCACAGGTGGTGCATGATTAGTACTGAAGTTTTGCCACTTGGTGGTGTAGAATGATCTAGATTGGTCATGTCACAGATGCTATTTTGAAAATGGTTGGATGAGAGTGGAGAGAAGTTAGGCATTTCACTTTTTTAGTGTAGAATCTAAGTACATACATGAAATATATTTATTGTAATGTAAAATATTTAGTACAATTTCATTTGAATAATTTACTCAGAAACATATATAAAGGGGAAACGTTTTTCTTTGTTGAATGTAAGTAGGTTACTGTGACAACACGGACAAGTAATACCCCAGTAATGCAGGCCTGCATTCCCTTATGGTGCTGTCACATTACGAAGCTTCTCGCCAACATACGTCGACGTATGTGATTTTTTGGCGCTACGTCGGGATACGTCAGTTTGCGTTAGGAGCACGTTAGTATACGTCGATGTATGTCGACGTTTGGCACATACAGCGGCGCGCGTCAGGGGGTCGGCGCAGTTTTTGTGCATGCACAAAACTTTCCATGTATGACAACGCATGGTTGCCTACGTTATGGCGATGTTAGGGGGATGTCCAGATACGTTAGACGCGCGTTGGAGGAATGTTGTTCTGACGTTGTGATACATTGCGCTACGGTGACTATTTTTTTTGTGACGGAGAGCGTTCCGTCAGCGCGTTGGCAACGCAAGACCAGCTTATGACGATGTTCTAACATGTGCATAGCATATGGCCGATCCGCGGTGGGCGTTTCTACAGCGTGTCTTGACGTTTTTTACGTATAGGGTGTGCGTCTGCTGGTCGCTTAACATTGGCGGGCGTTCTGTGAATGACCCGTCAACGTTTAGCGAATGTATTGTCCGCGTTTTGGGTTTGAGTATATAAAGGGATCGGACTTCATGTTTGACCAGAACAGCTCAGCTCTTCGGAGATGATGGATGTCCCTGCAAGGCACCTGCAGGAATACCAACTAGCCATTCTCCAACATCACCATGATGTTAACCAATTAATACGTTACCATCTCAGAAGAAGGAGACGATGTCGACTGAAGAGAATGTGGATGAGAGCATGGATCCGGAGGCTGCGACAGTTTGGTTTGTATGACCAGCTTATGGTGGAACTCCATAATCAGGACACAGCTTCTTTCATCAACTTCATGTGGATGCCTCCCCAGATGTTTGACAAGATACTAGCCAGAGTGGGTCCTCAGATAACTAAAAAGTACACAACCTTCAGAGAGCCACTCGAGCCTGGCCTGAAGCTTGCTCTCACTCTGCGTCACCTAGCCTCTGGGAGCAGATATGCCTCTATGAAGTTTGGGTGGAAGGTCCCCCACAACACGCAATCACTCATCGTGAGAGAGGTGTGTAAAGCAGCCATCGCTGAATACATTGACGAGATGATGACCTGCCCCATGACTCCTGATGGATAGCGTGCCATCTCGGAAAAGTTCATGGGGAGGTGGAACTTCTCCCATACATGCGGAGCACTAGATGGGAAGCATATTGCCTGCCGGTGTCCCCCAAAGAGTGGATCCCTCTACTACAACTATAAGGGATTCTACTCCATAGTTCTGGCGCTCAATGATGCAGACTACAAATTCATCTGGGCAGATGTCGATGGAACGGGTTCGGCATCAGACGCGCAGGTTTTCAATGACTCTGAGCTGAAGGCGGGCATCGAAGATGGTACTTTCGGTCTCCCTGCCAGCGAACCTATCGTGAACGGCTAGGACGCTGTACCCTACTTCCTGATCGGTGATGATGCCTTCGCCCTACGCCCGACAATGATGAAGCCGTACAGCCAGAGGGGTATGACGCATGAGGAACGCATCTTCAACTACAGGATTTCCCGAGCTAGGAGAGTCGTGGAGAATGCTTTTGGCATCCTGGCAAACCGATTCCGGGTTCTGCTCAGCATGATGCAGCACCACCCCTCCACCGTGAAGCTCATCGTCACAGCGTGCATGGTCCTACACAACATGATGAGAATGCTATATCCCTTCCTTCAGAATCAGCAGCTAGACCGTGAAGAGAATGGCCACCACAATGTCATCCCCGGACCATGGAGAGGGGGCCTAAACCTGGCAGAACTACGCGCTCACGTACCTGGCATGAACACTGGCTCCAGGGCAGGAACGGAGCAGCGGAATCTCCTCAAGGACTGGACCAACTCCCCAGCCAGTTCCATTGAATGGCAGGACAATATGATCTAGTGATGTCTTTGTACTGTGATGTTATTGAACTGTGATCTCTGTCATTTGTGATATCAACTGTGGTATTTGTATGTAAAGAAATGTCTTAGTTCTATTGGTTTAAATAAAAGGTATCAATATCTGTTGTTGATACCGAACCAAACTTAAAATGTCAATTATTAATTTGGGTAGGGTAGGTTTCTTTAATGTTTTCTGGCCCCAATTATATATATACTGACAAACTTACATGTCAGTTTATTAAATTGGGTGGGTGAGGAGGATTACTTATACACTGACAGATTTACATGTCAGTTACTAAACTTCGGTGGGGAACATTACTTTTACACTGACAAATTTACATGTCAGTTATTATATTGGGTGGGGAGGGTAAATACACTGACAAATTTACATGTCAGTTATATTATAATTGGGTGGGGAAGATTACTTTGACACTGACAAATTTACATGTCAGTTATTCATTTGAGTCCGGAAGGTTACGTTATGGGGAAGTTTAATTACTTTTTAAGGGCCAAATTTAACTTGTCACTTATTTAAAGGGGGCAGGGTTCATATTTAGTTACATGTCAGATTACCTTTTGTATTACCGGGTGCAGTGGCCGCATCAGTAGAGCACAGGCCTCACATGCGGAAGATCGGGAGTTCTCGAGTTTGGTTCCCGGTCGAATCAAACCAATGACTTAAAAATTGATACTTGTTGCTTCCTAGCCTGGTGCTCGGCATTACTAGGATAGGGCAAGGACTGGTTAGCTCAGTGTCAGGATAATGTGACTGAGTGGGATATCGGGTCATGGTGCCGTCGGCCTGGTTTCCCAGTGGGGGCAGCACTATAGTTTGTTTGTTGTTGTTTTACGTCCTAGCAACACCTAAGGTCATATCAGGACGGGTACTGACTTGTGACAGTGTACACTCATGGCAACTTTTTAGGGCTGTCCCACTGGGGAACCAGGCCGCCGGCACCATGACCTGGTATCCAACTCAGTCACATTATCCTGACACTGAGCACACCAGTCCTTGCCCTGTCCTAATAATGCCAAGCGCCTGGCTAGGAAGGGACAAGTATCGATTATTAAGTCATTGGTTTGACTCGACCAGGGTTCGAACCCACGATCTACCAGCACGGGAGACGGATGCTCTAACTCGTTCGGCCAACCCGTCTGGTCATAAATCTATGTGATTGTATATATACATACATATATATACAACTTGCAAAAGCCAGCAGCACTTCAACACTTTTGCAGGCAGCTTTCATGAAATGATCAAGTGATGGACGCATTGATGCTGAAATACAGAGGAGGATGGCCAAGGCTAGCGCATCTTTCGGACGACTACGCCAGAGACTCTGGAACAACCACCATGTGTCCATGCGGGTCAAAGGCAAGATCTACCGTGCAATTGTGCTATCCACCCTACTATCTATACGGAGCCGAGGCCTGGACAGTTTAGAGACGACAGGTGAAAAAGCTGCATGTCTTCATGATGCAACATTTGCGTTCAATCATGAGGCTAACCTGGAAGGACAAAGTGACAAATAAGGAAATACTCGAACGGACGGGGCTGCCCTCTTTGGAAGATCTTCTAATCAAAAAGAATCTCCGGTGGACTGGACACCTCATGAGGATGTCATCAGACAGGCTACCAAAGCAGATCCTCTATTCTCAACTGTCTTCTGGTTACAGAAAGAGAGGGCGCCCTCGTCTCCGGTTCAAGGATACCATCAAGAGAAACCTGAAGCTGAGAGACATTAAGACCGACTCATGGACGCAACTCTCACAGCAGAGAGCTAAATGGAGAGCGGCAGTCAAGTAATGAAAGCAGTCGTTGTCGCATCGCGACCGACAGCATGGGTCGTAATGCTTGCATTGCGGTTGATGCGAGACAGGGAAGGAGACCCCCTCCTTCCTCCTCCGACCGTTGCTCCTTACATAATCTCCCGCGCTTCTTCCCTTATAACCGGCCCGCCTAGCTGCTTCAAGCCACTCGCCTCCGACCTCCCACACGCTGCCTATCTACGCTCCACCTCACGGACTCACCTCATAGGCTCCCTCTGAGCTCTTATCTTATTTTATTGCTTATCTCACATTACCTTGACATTACCTGACATTACCCTGTACATTATAAAATGGCATTTCTCAATAAAGTGCCTTTTCTCCACCCACGCCTTACTTCCTTCTTTGTCGCGCATGATGATGATGATGATGATGACATATATACATAGATATATATATACATACACATACATCATTCAGTATTACTACTAGTAGTAATACTGAATGCTATCTCACACTGTATATATATTTATAATATATGCATATATATACTTTTGTACTAGCACACAACAATATATTTATATTTTACCTTGGTACTACGCTTCTGGCTACTCATAGTCCAGGGAGAAGAAGGCACATCTGGGTCCAGCAATTAGCATAATCAGCTCACATCAGAAGGACGTTTGTGAGCAGCTCCGGCAGTTTTTTTACATTAACTACAACACCAACAAGGTGAGTATTTTTCAAAATTGATCCGTTGGTTCAGTTCATGTTAGCATTCACGTACACATTTTTTAGAAACTTTTCATCAAGTTTTTCGCTGTTTTACAGCTCAGTTTTGATCATGTTACATATGATCATTAGAACAATGCATCCATTGTTTTGTTATTAATCAAGCCGCCCGTAGCTGAACGGAAAGATGTTTGGCAGGAGGCATTTACATCGCTAGGATTTATTCCTGGGTTTCGTTAAGATTTCCTGATTGCTATTCTCGTTAAGGTGTACCTCCGAGCACTATGGTATTTTCTTCAACTTGTTGGCGAAGAAAGCCACAGGTGGGAGAAGTTTATAGGTTCTTAGAGTGTGGGAAGGCACCGGTACACTAGTCCCTACCCCTCGTTCAGATCGGTTGGTTTACCATACCGTCATCCTGCGACTGTCTAGTATTAGCCATACCCCTGCATCAAATATTGTTTTAACGCCATAATACTCACCTAGTATAATTATAATCTAATTATCAGTGTGATATTCAGCCCTAAACAATGCCTAACCATTGGTTTTTATTTTTACTTAGTCTCCGAGCCATGGCTACAAAACGGTGTAAGGCAGAGCCATCTCATGCGCTCAGTGAAGATGAAGACCGCTCACCGCCGGCACGGGTACAAAGGTCGCCCTTGCCTGAACAAAGATTCGGACGAGGTGGGAGGGTATGATACCGGCCCCGGCCCAGCTGAGTCTTCTACTTCTCGATAGTCGCATAACCCAATGCGATGCTCTAGTTCGCATATGTATGTGTCGATATTCTCTGATGATTGATTGTACGAGTGAAATCGGTATCGTATGACTGTTATACTTGTTCGTCCGAGACAGTAATTTTCAAAGGCGTCAATTATCGGCTGCAATTTTTCTTTATCAGCGGTTTGAATTTTAAATGTCTGGTGTAGCTTCTGAGCGTGTACGCCCGCCACATGTAGAAATATACAGCACTGCACTTTCTCACCTTTGCTGGAAGCCCCTGACGCGGTTGCGTAAATTTGGTACGAGTTCAGCCATGACTTCCAGTTTAACGCCAGGTTCCCCTCTAGGGAAAGTGGTCCGGGAGGCTTTAACCCTGTCAACGCCATTTGTATGGGTTCTGAACGTCTGACACCATGTAAAGAATAGCACGTGTCGACACAACGAGTGGAGATTCAAGACTGGTTTATTCTTAGCATCAACTCCCCCACCACACTGGCCCGGCTATGCACACTGCAATAGCACACCCATATATGCACGAGCCGCTTCATGTAAAGTACATATATTACAATCTGGATGAACAAGTTGCAAGATTGGTTCAACAGAAGATGGAGGAGATGTTGCCCTCCAGAGTGGCGGACACTAAGAAAAAGAAAAAAGTGGCTCTTGATTTGGATGACTCGGAGTGGAAGAATCTCTCTGAAGATCATGCCTCGTCTGACTATGAGTCAGAGGAGGAAGTGGTTGTGTCTGCGCGCAAACACAAACACAAAAAGAAGGAGCACTCATCAGAAGGGAACGAGTACATGAGGGCCTGCAAAAAGAAGCTTCTCGTGAAAAAAAGCAAAAAGAAGACAAAGAAAAGGAGAAAGCACAACTCTTCTTCCTCTGACTCTTTGTCAGACTCGTCTTCTACGAGCTCGGAGACTGATACTAAACATGTGGGTAAATACGCGAAATCCTGTGGTAAGGAAACAAGTGCAAGGTGCAGAGGCAGAAGAAAGTCCACATAACGACACTTATGTGGAAGACAATCCAGGGGCACTTCAACACATTTAAGCCAGCCGAAGTGATCATCAAACTGGCTGAGAAATTCACGAGGATTAAAGGTATCCCGGCATCCGCCATTAAGGAAATGGACCCGGAAGTCAAGCTCAGCGAGGAGCGGAAGAAGTTTGAGGCGGCCCTGCATACAGTGCACTAGGGGTTCTTTCGGCCATCGCAGCCATCACGCTTATTGGCAATAGGATGATGGCAGAGAACAAGTTCTCGTCGCTGTGCAACGATATGAAAGGGCGGATTGCGTTACTAACCACGACTAGAGAACATGTTCAAAGCGGTCTGCACGGACTCAGGCAAGGAAGTAGCCAGGTCAAAGAAGATCACAGACAATGATGGGAAGGAATATGCGTTATTCCTTTCCCCCAAGCCCATTATGGGGAAAGCACTGGACAAGACAAAGGTGTTCGGTGGCCAACTCCAGTACTTGCTTAAGCAAGTGGAGACGAGTTCCAAGTGTGTCAAGCACATGGAGACAGATAAGAAGAAATCCACGGATGGGAATCCTAACCGCTTCAAGAAGATGAGGCAGGATTTTTTAAACCAACGAACCGGTCAACAAGGAGGCCGGTTCGGTAATTCCAGGCATGGGGAAGGGGGCCAAAAGCAGTCGTTCGGCTGGAACGACGGGAACCGTCCCTTCAAGAGGGAGTTCAACACCCAGAAGCTGTTCCAGTAAGCAGACACCAGTAAGCAATTTTCAAGCTGATAACCTCAATAATTGCCTACCGGAATGGAATAACATTATGGATAACCTAACTATTCTTAGTCTAGCTGAACGGGTAAGAATCCCATTGATTGAGGAACCCATTCAAAATAACATACCTTACCCTTACCGATGCATACTAGACAATACCTATTTATAAACTCGATCGGAAATATTGCAGATTTTGTTGGAACGATGAACTTTATGAGTTCATGTGTATGCCAAACGGACTAGCTTGCTGTCCACACATTTTCACAAGGTTACTTAAACCAATTTTTTCCCAGATTGTCTATTAAAACTCTTACATGATTTTTAGGGAGGTGAATTTGAATACGCAATCCTAGATAAATAGCTCTCAGTTCTAATACATTTATGTGATCAGAGATTTCCTCTTCCATCCAATGACCACCTGTTGCCTATTGGTCTCTATGAGCCCCCCAACCTTCTAATGAAGCGTCTGTTGTAACTGTAGTGTTAAGCTCTCCCATCCTAATGGGGTTGGGCGAATTGTTAAGGTGTGACAGCCACCAAATAATATAATTTTGGTCTTCTGGCGAAATCGTCATGGGTCGCTCAAAGTTTCCTTTTGCGCGTCCCAACGCCAGGTTCTTATCTATTTCTAGTGATTTAATATGAGCCTTGCTATAAAGAATAGCCGGTGTATATGCTATCATAATTCCTATCAATATTGTAGCTTATCGTATCTTCGTTTTTTTCATTTGTAATAATTGATTTGCTGTTGTTGTAAATTCATCAACTTTTTGTTCTGTTAATGAAATGGTCATTTCTGTGGTGTCAATAAAAAATCCCAGAAACTTTAATTTGTTTGTTGGTATTAGTACTGATTTAGTTTCATGTATGGAGAAACCTAATATTGTAAATGTTTCACATAATTTGTCTACTGATGTCTGGCATTTTTGTTGTGTTTGTGCAACAATAAATGAATCATCAATATATGGAAACATGATGCGCGAAAAGGAAGAGAGGAGGCGGGGGTGGAAATAAAGGTTTTATTTTCACCTCAGAGACAAACAGGGCATACAGGGTGCAGCCCCAAATAAAACGAAGAGAAGTAAATAAAAAACTAGGATAAATGATGATGAGCGGAGTAAATAAGGAGCAGAGTTCAAATGTCAGTGGAGTGAGGGGGTGACGAGGAGCCCTTCCACCTGAGGTGGAGAAAGGTTGGTGGTAGTAGGGTGAGTGGGTGGTGTAAAAAGATAGGTTGGGAAGGCGGCAGTGAGGGCGAGTTGCCTGAGGTGTGGCCGGGGGGGGGCGGAATTATAAGGGAAGAGGGGAGGGGCGACAGCAGGTGTGTGTGTAATAGCTGACGGCCCGGGGTGAGGGCGTGACGGTGGTGGCGGAGCAGCGGCGTCGGGTGAGGCTTTGTGAGCGCCGCGCGACGCGGAGGTGGGGGGGGGGGAGGGGGGGGAGGGCGCGCAGAGTCGTTTTGCCGAGGTGGGGAAAGCAGCGGGACAGCGCGGGGAGGGGGAGGGTCTCTTCCTCTCCTCGCATCAAGCGTAATGCTTGCTATACGACCGATGCGCGAAAATAGGAAGAGATGGAGGCGGGGGTTGGAAATAAAGGTTTTATTTTCACCTCAGAGGACAAACAGGGCATACGGGTACAGGGAAGGAAGTAAAATAAAAAACAGGATAAATGATGATGAGCGGTGTAAATAAGGAGCAGAGTTCAAAATTCAGTGGAGTGAGGGGGTGCCGAGGAGCCCTCCACCAAAAGTAGGAGTAGGGCTTGAGGCATGCCAGCGCGCCGAGGTGATGTTCCGACGGCGGGGGTTACGGAGGTGGAGGTCGGGGCGGAGAAAGATGGCGGCGCGCCCGAGGCGGAGCAAGAGGTGGGTCGGGGCCGGCTCCGAGGGGGGCAGTGTCGAGGGTCAGGCTCCTTCTCGGGGCGGGGAGTGTTCGGGGGCCTGATCGACAGGGAGCGGCGGCCAAAAGGGGGTGGCCCCCGCTCCTTGGCGGGGATCGGCGTGAGGAGGTCCGACAGGGTCGAGCAGGGGGGAGGCAGCGAAGTCCTCGGGGCTGGATGGTGGTGGTGCTGGGGTATGGGCGGTGTTGAAGTCGGTGTCGTGAGGAACGGTGGCAGAGGGTTCATCCTGAGGCTGGGCAGGGATGCGGTCCCGAGGTGTGATGTCCCGAGGTGAAATGATCCTCGGCTGGGGCTTGGCGGCGCTGCGTTCGATGTTCACTGGAGGTTGTCGGTCTGGGCTTGCGGGGCTGTCGGCGCGTGGTGGGGGTGACGGCGACGGAGGGGTCCCCGGGGCCGGCCGGGGGGGGCGAGGCCGGCGGATCAAAAATCCGCCGAGGTGGCGGGGGGGGCGGGTCTGGCGCTCACGGGTCTGCTTGTGATGCAGTCGGCCACGCTGGCATGGTGAGGAGGCGCCTCTCATTGGCGCTAGTATGCGCAACGTGACGGCGCGTTGTCCCACGCCTCACCGTGGGCTTACCCGAGGCGGGCCCGAATCGCACGTGGGGGGCGGGCGCGGTTTCCAGGCGGGAAGGGGCGCCGTGGGTATCCCTGTCGTAGGTGTGGGCGGGGCGTCAGCCTGGGTCGGGGGAGTGTGGGCGCCTCGGTGGAGATGGTCGGGTAGGAGGGTCGGGGCGGCGGTTGTCTTGCTCCTCGGGCATGGCCAGGCAGTCTAGCCTCATGGTTGAGGGCCACGGGTCATGCCACCCCTGGGGGAGGTTCCGTCCGCGATCGCTGTAAACACGGTCTCGGGTACCGGGGCGGTCGGATGCCCTAGGGGTAGAGAAGGTTGTCCGGCAGACAGACTGTGAGGTGGTGGTGGTGGAGTCTGGGCGGACCGAGGTGGGCGGGGAAGTCTGGGTGGTCGATGAGGGTAGGAGGGCGAGGAGCGTATTCGTCCAGATCCTCGTCGCCCCCCCTCTTCATCGGCTTCCTCTCGGGCCCTCGCTTCACGAGGTCGGAGGGGAAGTGAAGTTGGCAGGAGCCTTGGAGCGCCTGGTGCAGTGCCGCGACTCGGCGGATGCAAGGATGTCCCGGACGGCGTCGGCCGCGGAGGCGGGGGTGTGTCGGGTTGCTCTCCTTGGTAGGGCGGGGAGGTGGGGTGACGGGGAGGCTTTGGAGAGGTGGCGGTTACCTCTCGTCACTTCCGGGGGTGGGAGGCGGCCCCCGTGGGGGCGCTGAGGTGGCGGCCGGGGCCGGGCCGTGGTGCTGGCGGGCGCCCGAGGGTTGTCGGCGGGGGGCATCCCCGGTGCCCAGGGAGTCGATCCGGGCGTGGAGGTCAGCGGCGCATGGCGTTGCTCCAGTGGATGGATGGAGAGAGCCTCTGGACTAGGGCGATCTCGGCGCCCGAGGTGGGGCCCTTGATGATGGTCGCCGCGGGAGATGCCGAGGCGGAGGCGTGCGAATCGGCCTGCTGGCCGAGTTTGGTAGAGGGCCCCTGGGTGCGGGGGGGGGCGGTCGGGAGCCCTTTCGCCACGTCCCTCCCTTGAGGCATGCTGCAGCTGTGGTGGGGCAGAGGTCCGAGGTGGACAGCCATATGTTGAAAAAGTTAGGTCTGGGAAGGCGGCAGGAGGGCGAGAGTGCCTGAGGGAGGCCGGGGGGGGGGGCGGCCCTTATAAGAGGAGAGGGAGGGGTGACAGCAGGTTGAGTGTGAATAGCTGCCGGCCGGGGGAGGGCGAGGGTGGGCGGAGCAGCGGCGTCGGCGTGAGGCAGTAGAGCGCGCTGCGTCGCGGAGGGGGGGGGGGGGAGGGCCGGCGCCGCAGCCGTCTGCCGAGGTGGGAAAGCAGCGGGACAGCGCGGGGCGGGGGGAGGGTCTCTTCCTCTCCTCGCATCAAGCGTAATGCTTCGCATTACGACCAATTTGTCACAAATGGGGCGAACCAGAAATTGACTTATTTGCATCATGCAATAACAAAAAGTTGCACAAATATGTGTCTTGGCATCCAGAACCAGAAGCCTAGAGAGTAGACACATTCTCATTAATTTGGAATAATAAGTTTTATTAAATAATTCACCATTCAGCATTATCAGCAGAGTGGCTTGGAAGATCAAGGTGGATCACACACGCAGTACTGATAGGACTGTTGTACCAGCATGGGAAACACAAACGTGGCTAGCGCAATAACTCAGCCACAACGACGTTCTAGATTCTCAAGAGGAAGAACAACTGCAACATCGGGACACTAACAGTCCCACGGAGTCGAGTCGACACACCCCTTTTGGCATTCCTTTTTTAAGAACAATATGGTTAGACAAAATTCAAAGAAAGACTTATTCAATGCCTTGGAAAATGATTTACACAAGGTATTTAAAGAATAGGGACTTCATTGCCTCTAAAAGGAGTCAAACCATTGAAACTACAATAGCCTAATAAAAAGTAAATTAAGATTTCTAAGATTCATGGAGGATGAAGAATTAGATTTGGTGCAAATTAATGCAGCAGATGTGCGCTTTCATTTATTCTTACCGAGACTTGATGGACAAGACAATGGAAAACATTGGTTGGTACACTGGTTTATTAGATCGGTGTATGAGAGAAACAAACTAAAACCATAATAATAATAGGTTTTGGATGCAGTCGATAGTTTTTAAGTTTTATTCAATCATGGGCCTAGCAATAGACATTTATGAGAAGGAACTAGGATTTTAGGTTAGCAGTTATTTTACTGCTAGTGATGGGACACAGAGGGCCAACGATTGTGGCACTCTCAATGGATGGACTAGAAATAGATAAGGTGAGGCAACATTCGGTTTAGATACATTTACTAAAAGTCAAATCGCACAGGGGACCTCGTCCACATGTACTTGTAAATAGTTTCCGGAAGATAAACGGATATATGTAGTTTCAGCCATTGGGTTATATATTCCAAGTCACACAGAATTAGAATTTCAGAACAGCTACTAATCAGCTTTATTAAAACCGCATAGAGTTATCTCGAGAGACACCTCACAAGTCATGGACATCAAGGCGCATAAACAGGGCAGGATGTCAATAAACTGGTCGCTACGCGTCCCACTCAACGTGTGGAGCCATGGTTTCCAGGTAAGGACATTTAGGAATCTCGAGTTAAAGAGAATTCTTGCACAGCTGGGTGGTGGGGAAGATGGATAGATCGTTGCAAAACATACAAACAGACGACTAGAAACACCAAGCGGCTCCCTGGCGATTCTGCCTACTCACCAACTAAAGACATGTGAGAAAACAAAATTTAAAATGTTGCACTTACAACATAGTATGGTCAAACATTAATGTATAAAAGGGATAAATAATGAGATTACATCAAATTCTCCCTGGGCTACGAGTAGCCGAGGCGTAGTACCAAGGTAAAGTATAGTTATACGAACTCTTACCTCAGTACAGATGATGGTTAACTCTGGTTTTTTCTCGAGGTACAAGCCTTGGTTAGTCGTGGGCTAGGGGCCCGACCACACACCCTGCCAATGTTTTTACGTTTGCTTGTGCAAGACAAAAACATGTAATATCATAGAAGTTTAAGATCATTTTTATCCTGATTAAGTAGGTAAAGATTGCTGGTCCAGATGTTGCTTACTTCTCCCTAGCCCACAATATCCGAGGCTTATTATTGGGAAAACAAAGTTATCCATAATATGTACCCAGTGTAAGTATTTGTTGAACTATACTATATATATTGGCAATACGATCGTGTAGAAATTGGGGTAAACCAAAAACACTAACGTCTATAGAATATGATCTGGCTAGGGTTTGTTTATACATGTATTATTATACCTAATTACATTGTATGTAACTATATGGAGCATCATCTCTGTTAACAAGGAGAGGTTGTGGTAGGAACAAAATCTACCTGGGTTGTTTGTGCGTTCTTTTCCTTCTTTTTTTTTTACATTAGTGGGGGATTAATAAGGGGAGATTTCAATCGTGGACACTTGAGTCTTTTTCTGTTCCGTTTGACTGTTCATGGCCTATCCTATTATTTAGTAGTAATACCAAATGCCAAACTCAGGTAGCATAACAATCTGTTTTTATGTCATTGTGTAAAATTATACAGAATTTTCGGTCGGAATTATATATTGGCAGAGAGCATTTATTATCCTCGGGCAACGGGAATGCGGGCCAAGGCTTTATGTAATCGAAAAGCCATGTGTGCCCCATCGCTGTGTGACATATTTGGGCTATGTGAATATATGTTATATTCATAGTGCCCGAGATTATGATGAGATGTTCCTATATAAGGACACTTAATGTTGTGTGAAAAAAATAGGGGCCTCCCTCTATGCAGCAAGTAAGGTGTTGCAAGTGTGGAGAAGGACATTTTTAATATATATATTTATGTTAACTGTTCTGCAAACTACCTGTACCAAAGGCCGATGGGCAAGACAACCAGCCTCATCTACACAGTATGGACACCACCTACAGCTGGTTGAGTGAACAGCTACCCATATGGGGGCTGTCGCCTCCACCCCCAGCTGTGGAGGGTGCCTGATTGGCTGGCTGTGGGAAGCCCAGTCACATGCACCCCATTGCCCCGCCTGACCACACAGTAGCCTCATTCTGATATTGATTATTCTAGACACTCTGGGCAGGACTTCTGGATGGACTCTTGAGTGAGACACACTCTTCTCTTGAGCAGGAACCCAGACACTCTGTCTGATGCTCCACCTTTCATATACAAACTGAACTGTGTGCTACAACCATGGGACTCCGGTTCAATGGGCTGTAGGCACTCATTCTGATGCATACTAACTAGAGTAACGAGGCTCTGTGTGGACAGAAGGTAAGGGGTCAGGTTGATAGGTCACTAGTAGGTGAACAGGAGTTGATGCCAATAAAGCACAACTTCTTCACTGTCAATCTTGCATGGCTTGTCTTCCCTTTCTTCCTTCTGAGAGATACAGTAGATATAATACAGATAAGTATGTTGGAGAGGGGCATCAGGTGTGATCTGACAGACAGTTGTCAGAACGCACATGGGAAGAGTTTGTGGTATAACTGGGGCCCTCACAGCCGGGCATCCAGTAATATTACAATTGGTTTGACTCGACCAGGGTTCAAACTCCCACAACCTACCAAGACTTGAGTTGTGCGCTCAGTACTAAGTCACCACGATGTCCCACTCAGTAGCCAAAGGCATTATAAATGCTGCACTCCGAAAACATAAGGACTCAAACCCAATATTTTGGTGATTAACATTTGTTGCATTTCTTTTTACTCCAAAGCCTTAGTAATTTTCCAAAGTCTCTCAACCGGATGCATTAAGTGTTCTCTGTGGCAGAGTGATTAGAGTGACTGACATTTTTCTAGGTTGGACTCCTAATCTGAAGGTTGGTGGTTCAATTCCCCTTGCCATCACCTCTGCCAATTTGGATTTCCACCACTGTGTATAACTTACAGCGTCATCAGAGACCAGCTGCTCTCATACCATGTCTATGTGGTGTGGGGAGCTTATAAAATCCATTGGGTCGGTATAGCTGTAGGTTCTGGCTTTCTATCGACCAACTGTCTAATGGTGAAAACAAGTCTATTCAGACTTATTCATGATAGGCAGTATAAATCCTCAAGAAAAAAAAGAGTGAAGGCTTTCTGTGCAAAAGGTTGGGAGGCCGAGTCGAACCAATGATTTACAAAAATTGATATTTATCGCTACCTAGCCTGGAACTCAGCAGTACAAAGATATGGCAAGTGGACCTACTGGTTTGCTCAGTATCAGGGTAATGTGACTGAGTGGGAAATTGGGTCATGGTGCCAACGACCTGGTCTCCTAGTAGGGAAGCACTATAAGTATAAGGTCATCATGAGTGCACACTGTCACAAGTCCATGCCCGTCCTGATATGACCTTTGATGTTGCTAGGACATAAAACCCCAACAAACAAAACAAAACTGTCTCACCCAATTATACCCTGTTGTCCAAGTATTTAATGCATGAAACCAATCATGTTTAATGCGCAGGAAATATGAACATTATAAATGTGTTTGTTGCAGCCGGCTTGCGAAAAATTTACAGCAAAGCATGAGTTGGAGACAGAAGAGCGATAAGAAGAAATGTGTGGAATTGAGAGAACTACTAGATGAGATGGTGGCTCAATGCTCTCGAAATGTCACATCAAAAATACCAGAATCTCTAGTAAAGAGTGATATCCGCCATAGATTTGCAATGATTCAATGCCAGATAGAAGCCACAGCGGCAATGAAGATACGGCAAATACACGAAGCCAAGAGCAGGCAGCTGGACTTAGTTAGTGCGAAGCTTGATGAGTTTAATGAATGGATGGATGAAGCTGAAGAGGCTAAATTACTCGTGTCTGAAGTAGAGAAGCTCAGAATCGTATGCGATCCCTATACGAAACCAAGTGGAGAAATGGGAGATAAAGCAGAACATGAGATAAAGCAGAACATGATAAAAGCGGCTACAGTGCTGATTACCAAAGTCCAAGACACTCACGTGACCTCATTCAGTTCACTGTCACTTCCGGAAAGGTTCTCTCCTTCAAGTTCAGAGGTGGATATTGGTACCGTCATCTATGCTTGTGAGTATTGAAGATAATGTTGAGCAGTTATTGCCAGATATAGGAATAAATGCATGATGGATAATGGAGTAATTGTTTTGAGCCAAAGCTGAGCTTCGATTGCTTCTAGAGAATTGAGGGCCTCAAACCCCATATTTTCATGATGAAGTCTACTTTAAATTGCTACGGTTCAAATATTTAGAAAATTTGGTTTGTAGATACGAAAGTTCCTCTCTCTTTTTATCTTGCTCTCTCCCCTCTCTCTCTCTTTCTCTCTCTCTCCCTATATATATATATATATATATATATATTTTACCTCGGTACTCCGCCTCTGGCTACTCATAGCCCAGGGAGAAGGAAGCACATCCGGGTCCAGCAAGAGGATGTTTGTGAGCAGCTGGGGCAGTTTTTCTACATTATCTACAAAACCAACAAGGGATACATACTTTGGTTCAGTTCATGTTAGCATTCACATACAAAGTTTTTTGAAACTTTTCATTAAGATATCACTGTTTTACAGCTTAGTTTCGATTGTGTTACATATGATCATTAGAATAATGCTTCCATTGTTCGGTTATTAATGAAGCCGGCCATTGCCGAAGGGAGAGATGTTTGGCAGGAGCCATTTACATCGGTAGGATTTATTCCTGGGTTTCGTTAAGATTCCCCGTTTATTATTCTCGTTAAGGCATACCTCCGAGTCCTATAGTATTTTCTTCAACTTGTTGGCGAAGAAAGCCATAGGTGGGAGAAGTTTATAGGTTCTTAGAGTGTGCAAGGGCACGCTACATTGGTCCCTACCCCTTGTTTGGATTGTTTGGTTTACCATACCGTCATCCTGTGACTGTCTATTAGCCATATGCCTGCGTTAAATACTGTTTTAGCGCCATAATACACACCTAGTATAATTATACTCTAATTATCAGTGTGATATTCAGCCCTAAACAATGCCTAACCATTGATTTTTGTTTTTACTCACAGTCTCCAAGCCATGAATACGAAGTGGAGTAAGGCAGAGGCATCTCATGTGCTCAGTGAAGATGAAGACCACTCACCGCCAGCATGGGTTCAAAGGTCGCCCTCGCCTGAACAAAGAGATTCGGACGAGGTGTGGGGGGTACGATACCGGCCCCGGCCCTCTGGATCAACAAGTCGTGAGATTGGTTCAACAGAAGATGGAGATTTTGCCCCCCAGAGTGGCAGCTACTAAGAAAAAGAGATCAAAGGTGGTGCTTGATTTGGATGAATCGGAGTGGGAGGATCTCTCCGAAGATCAGAACTCGTCTGACGATGAGTTTGAGGAGGAAGTGGTGGTGTCTGCATGCAAACGCAAACACAAAAAGCAGGAGCACTCATCAGAAAGGGATGAGTACATGAGCACTCGCAAAAAGAAGCCTCTCATGAAAAAGAGCAAAAAAAGACAAAGAAAAGGAGAAAGCACAAATCCTCTTCCTCTGACTCTTCATGAAACTCGTCTTGAATGAGCTCCGATTCCGATACCAAACACGCGGGGAATTACACGAGATCATGTGGTAAGGAAACAAAGAAATGCAAGGTGCAAAGGCGGAAGAGAATCTACATAACTACACTTATGAGGAAGACGATCCAGGGGCACTTCACTTCGATACCAAACACGCGGGGAATTATACGAGATCATGTGGTGAGGAAACAAAGAAATGCAAGGTGCAAAGGCGGAAGAGAATCTACATAACTACACTTATGAGGAAGACGATCCAGGGGCACTTCAACACGTTTAAGCTGGCCGAAGTGATTATCAAAATGGCTGAAGAGTTCATGGGGATCAAAGGGATCCCAGAATCCGCCATTAAAGAAATGGACCCAGAAGTTAAGCTCACCGAGGAGTGTAAAAAGTTTGAGATGGCACTGCATACATTGCACAAAGGGGTTCTATCGGCCCTCATGGCCATCGCGCCTATTGCCAATAGGATAATGGCTGAGAACAAGTTCTCATCACTGTGTAATTAATGGGGGGGGATTGCATTGCTAACCGCGACTAGCAATTTCCTCTCGTACAGACACTTTGAGAACGTGTTCAAGGGGGTCTGCACTGATGCAGGCAAGGAGGTAGCCAGGTCTAAGAGGATCACAGACAATGATGGGAAGGAATATACATTATATATGGGTCACTCTCCTGAAAACTGGTCAGCATGAGATGGGATTTTAAAACATCAATAAAAACCTTGCTACTTATTTTTTTCCTTATACTTTTCATATTCATGCTCAGATTTGATGAAAGAAATAAGGGAAATAAAATAAAACTGTGTGCAACTTTGGTCTTTTTAGTTATGAACTGTTTTTGTACCAAAAAAACCCATTTTACAGTCAGCCATTTGTAACATGACATATGGGACGTGGTTGAATCCTTATTAACATGTTGTTTTGCATTGATATATCAAACAAAACAGTTCCCAAATCAAAGAGGAAGTATCTATTAACATGTATGCATGCTTAAATTTAAAAAAAAAAAATTTTAATGTCTTCAGAAATAACATTAGAAATTTCCGTCACACGTGTAACCGTGGTGTCTGGATGCCACACAAATATTGTACACTAATCATACAGTGAATAAAGCATGGCTGGGAATTACTATTTTTTATCAATATAAGCACTAGATATTTCTGTATATTATGCCATGATTAATATGCTTCTAAGTATGATATTATTTAATTCTGATTAGATATTTATTAAGCAGACTGTGTGGTGTCCTAAACACATGTTACACGTGTGACGCACATGTTATACTGCCATAAGAGATATCTTATTCACGGACTACACCTTTATTTTTTATCTCATCAATTTATATTTTACAAAGATGTAAAGGGGAGATTTCCAGCTTTCATTTGCGACCAAAAAATGTAAAGAATTCAAATATTAAATTTTAACTCCATGTGACACTTCTGGCCAGTTTTCAGGAGAGTGACCCATATACATTATTCCTTGTCCCCAAGCCCATTAAGGGGAAACCACTGGACAAGACAAAGATGTTCAGTGGCTAACTCCAGTACTTGTTTAAGCAAGTGGAGATGAGCTCCAAGTGTGGCAAACACATGGAGACAGACAAGAAGTCAACAGACACGAATCCTAAATGCTTCAAGAATATGAGGCAGGATTTTCGAAGCCGACAAACCAGCCATCGAGGAGGCCGGTTTGGGATGAACTTCAGCTTGCAAGCCAGGGGAAGGGGGTCAAAGGCAGTCATTCAACTGGAACGATGGGAAGTGGCCCTTCAAGAGGGAGTTCAACGCCCCGAAGCCATTCCCCCGCCCAGGGAACAAGTAGAGGCAGCAATGCAGACACCAGTAAGCAAATTTCAAGCTGGTAACCTCAATAATTGCCTACCGGAATGGAATAACATTACGGATAATCTAACTATTCTTAGTTTAGCTGAAGGGGTAAGAATCCCTTTGATAGAGGAACCTATTCAAAAGAATATACCCTATCCTTACCGATTTCATGGTTCAGAACGCAAGGCATTAGACAATCAAGTCGTAAAATTTTGTAAGAAAGGAATTATAGAACCAGCACTACATGTGGCTGAGTAATTCATATCCAATATTTTCTTGCGACCCAAACCAAATGGAGATGGAAGTTTAATTTTAGATCTAACCTTATTAAATAAATTTGTAGAATATAAACATTTTAACATGTTCTCTTTGGACACAGAGGGCGCAGTGGCCGAATCAGTAGAGCACAGGCCTCGCGTGCGGAAGATCGGGAGTCGCAAGTTTGGTTCCAGGTCGAGTCAAACCAATGACTTAAAAATGTATGCTTGTCGCTTCCTAGCCTGGTGCTCGGCATTATTAGGATAGTGCAAAGGCTGGTTAGCTCGGTGTCAGGATAATGTGACTGAGTGGGATATTGGGTCATGGTGCCGGTGGCCTATTTCCCAGTGAGGCAGCACTATAAAATTGTCATGAGTGCGTACTGTCACAAGTCGGTACCCATCCTGATATGACCTTAGATGTTACTAGGATGTAAAACAACAAACAAACAACAAACTTTAGACACAGCAAGAGACTTAGTAACGCAAGGCGCCTGGTTAGCTAGGGTAGATCTTAAAGATGCATACTACACAGTAGGCCTACCTAACTATAAACTCGATCGGAAATATCTCAGATTTTGTTGGAACGATGAACTTTATGAGTTCATATGTATGCTGAATGGACTAGCTTGCTGTCCACGCATTTTCACAGAGTTACTTAAACCAATTTTTTCCCAAATGGCTAGGGAAGGACATATTATGTTTCTATATATCATTGATTCATTTATTGTTGCACAAACACAACAATGTCAGACAAAGTAGACAAATTATGTGAACAATTTACAAAATTGGGTTTCTACATACACAAAACTAAATCAGTACAAATACCAACAACAAAATTAAAGTTTCTGTGATTTTTTATTGACACCACAGAAATGACCATTTCATTAACAGAACAAAAAGTTGATAAATTTACAACAACATCAAATCAATTATTACAATTGAACAAACCAAAGATACGACAAGTCGCAATATTGATAGGAATTATGATAGCATATGCACCAGCTATTCTTTATGGCAAGGCTCATATTAAATCGCTAGAAATAGGTTAAGAACTTGGCATTGGCACCCACAAAAGGAAACTTTGAGTAGCCCATGACGATTTCCCCAGAAGGCCAAAATGATATTATTTGGTGGCTTTCACACATTGACAATTCGCCCAACCCCATTAGGATGGGAGAGCCTAATACTACAGTTACAACAGACACTTCATTAGAAGGCGGGGGGGGCTCATAGAAACCAACAGGCAACAGGTGGTCTTTGGATGGAAGATGAAATCTCCGATCACATAAATGTATTGGAATTTAGAGCTATTTATCTAGGACTCCGGAGTCTAGTTCACCTCCCTAAAAATCATGTAAGAGTTTTAACAGACGATATGACAGCTATGGCTTACATACGTAATATGGTAGGCACTCTTTCCAAAGCATGTAATTATATGGCTAAGCTCATTTGGGACTGGGCAGAGAAACACGAGATATGGCTAACAGTAGCACATATCCCAGGCAGTCAAAATACTTTGGCTGACAAGAAAAGCCTACATTTCCCGACCATTTAGAATGGTCACTATATCAGAGTATTTTCGACCACATTTGTCACAAATGGGGTAAACCAGAAATTGACTTATTCGCATAACGCAATAACAAAACGTTACATAAATATGTGTCTTGGCATCCAGAACCAGAAGACTGGAGAGTCGACCCATTCTCATCAATTTGGAATAATAAATTTTATTACATATTTCGACTGGTGTGCTCAGTGTCAGGATAATGTGACTGAGTGGGATACCAGGTCATGGTGCCGGCGGCCTGGTTTCCCAGTGGGACAGCACTATAAAGTCACCATGAGTGCGCACTGTCACAAGTCGGTACCCATCCTGATATGACCTTAGATGTTGCTAGGACGTAAAACAACAACAACAACAAAATTACATATTTCCACCATTAAGCATTATCAGCAGAGTGGCAAGGAAGATCAGGATGGATCACACACATGCAGTACTGATAGTACCAGCATGGGAAAAACAACCATAGCTTACGGCAATAACATTAACAGCAACAGACGTGCTCAAATTCCCAAAAGGAAGGAACAACCTTCAACATCAGGGACCACTAACAGTCCACGGAGATGTGTCGACAACACCCATTTTGGCATTCCTTTTTTAAGAAAACATTTAAAACAATATGGTTTAGACAAAATTACAAAAGAAAGATTTATTTCACATGCCTGGAGGAAAGGGACAGTGAAATTTTACACAAGTTATTTAAAGAAATGGGAACTTCATTGCCTTCTAAAAGGAGTCAAACCATTAAAACCTACAATAGCCCAAATATTAAGATTTCTAAGAATCCTGGAGGATGAAGTATTAGGATTTGGTGCAAATAATGCAGCAAGGTGTGCACTTTCAATCATTCTACCTAGAATAGATGGACAGACAATTGGAAAACATCAGTTGGTAGACTGGTTTATTAGATTGGTGTATGAAAGAAACCCACCCAAACCAAAATATAATAGGTTTTTGGGTTGTTCTTTTTTTGTGATGGGTGTATTTATGCTGCCCATAACGGTTAAGTCTAATGACTTGTTTTCGCTGCTAGACAATAATAGTCTTGTGACTCCCCTTCTTTTCATCACTTTCAGTTGTTGTGTAGCTAACTACTGCATGCATTATTTAAGTTATTCAAGTCATGGCCTAGCAATAGACACTTATCTATGAAGGAACTAGGTTTTAAATTAGCAGTTCTATTACTGCTAGTGATGGGACCCAGAGGCCAAATGATTGTGGCACTTTCACTGGATGGATTAGAAATAGATAAGGATGAGGCAACATTCGATTTAGAGACATTACCAAAGTCGATTCGCACAGGGGCCCCACTGTCCACAGTACATGTAAATAGTTTTACAGAAGATAAACGGATATGTATAGTTTCAGCCATTAGGGCATATATATTATATATCAAAGTCACGTGGAATTAGGAATTGCAGACAGCTTCTAATCAGCTTTATTAAACCGCATAAAGCTATCTCGAGAGACACACTCGCAAGATGGACCATCAAGGTGCTTAAACAGGCAGGAGTCAATACTGGATGATACGCATCCAACTAAATGCATGGAGCCATGGTTTCCAAGGCAAGACAATTAGGAATCTCAGTGAAGAGAATCCTTGCACACACTGGGTTGGAAGACAGCTAGATTGTTTGCAAAACATTACAACAAACAACTAGAGAAACCAAGCGGCTTGGCGACTTGCCTACTCACCAACTAAAGTCTTGTAAGAAACAAAATTAATATTTTGTACTACAAACAATAGTATGATTACAACATTAAATTATAGATGGATAAAAAATGAGATTACGTAAACTTCTCCCTGGGCTGCGAGTAGCCAGAGGCGTAGTACCGAGATAAAATAGTATAGTTATATGAATCTTACCTGGGTACAGATGATGGAAAACTGGTGTTTTCCCGAGGTACTAGCCTTGGATAGTCGTGGGTCAGGTCCAACCCACCCTCACCCACCTTACCCTACCACAACTATCACGTTTCGCTAGAACCAAAACAAAAACACAATAGTATTCATAAAGAGTTAAGATCATTTTTGATCCTGTTAAGTACGTAAAAGATTGCTGGACCCGGATGTGCTTCCTTCTCCCTGACCCATGACTATCCTCGGGAAAACACCAGTTATCCATCATCTGTACCCAGGTAAGATTTCTATAACTATACCTAGAATTTTGTCGAACTCATGTATTTTGACGTAGTAGATGACATGAAATATGTATCCTTTTTTTAAATAAGTACGTCTATTTTCAAAATTAGTTATTACCATTTTGACTTAGTCGGATGCCCTTCTGTTTTACCTTTAAAATTTTTTTTTTTTTAATCTGATATGTTTAACTACTGTATGACCCCCAATAGCCTATGTTTACTTTTAGTGTTGGGGGGTCGTTAAACAAACAAACACACATTCTTAAGTGCTACCTGTGGAGTTGAGCTGAATAATATATGCTATCCTGTGGAGTTGAGCTGAACAATATATATATATTACGGTCGGTGGTCCTCATTGCATTGTTCGTTCTATTCCTTAGACTGTCGAATTATCAGAAGATATGTGCCCTGTTTCATTGTTTAGTTTTCATAGTAAGGGATAAATTGAAGTAGTGTATCCATTAGCAGACCTGTAAGTTGGCATCTCACATAAACGTGGCGTCCTGTGATATGAAAATATAGTTTTATCGGTTAAATAGAATATTCTTAGATTGTATTCATAGGGTAAGAAAACATAATAAAAGTATTCATTTCTCTTCTTTTAGCTGATGCTCCAGATCCAAGTGCTGGCAACGTGGATGTGAAGAGGGACCATTCCAGGTATTTTGGGTTAAGTCATTGTTTAGTTGCTCACTGATATTATGTAGGGGTGTATATACGCATATAATATATACACATGATACATGTAGTCTCCCTCCCATACACACTCACCTCACAGCTAACCCACACACAGACACACACACACACACCCCATCACCCATAGTGGCTGATTCTGTTGTTTGTTTTGGGGGAGTTTTCAGTCGCATTGGTGTGTTGAAGGCTGCAAATCTGCAGCACTATGGGCACTGCTAAAAGCGGTCCAATGTGGTTGGGAGTAGGCTTCTGTTGGGTATTGGTCAGAAATTCAAAGAGGGGGGGGGGGGGGGAAGAAGGAAGGAAAAAGGCAGCCTAAGAGCCCAACCACAGTCCTCTGAGAGGGCCGGTGGAGGCTGCGTGGTTGGTGTAGTTTTACGCCCCAGTAAGACCCTAGCCCATACCAGGACGTGCACTGACTTGTGACAGCGTGCACTCATGGCGACTTTATAGTGCTGCCCCTCTGGAAGACCAGGCCACCAGCACCATGACCTGATATCCAACTCAGTCACATTATCCTGACACTGAGCCAACCAGTCCTTGCACTATCCTAATAATGGCTAGGGCCAGGCTAGGAAGCGACTAGTATCAATTTTTAAGTCATTGGTTTGACTGAGGGGGCAGATGACTCTTACCAGCTGGATGAACCTGACTTAGCCAGTAGAAATAGTAGGGGACCAGACTACATATACATTAGTATGTCAGGCCCAATCACATGACGATCGCGAGATGGCAATTTGGGTCATAGCTACAGGAGTTTTGGAAAGCTTCCCAAAATTATTTGTGTGTTCTTTTTAGTTCAAATTGCTCTAAAACGACGGTCATGTAAATAATAACTTTGTTAAGTAATACAGGTTC
Source organism: Branchipolynoe longqiensis (assembly GCA_030323885.1). Lineage (NCBI taxonomy): Eukaryota > Metazoa > Annelida > Polychaeta > Phyllodocida > Polynoidae > Branchipolynoe > Branchipolynoe longqiensis. The sequence goes on along the minus strand of CM059188.1, from coordinate 102,168,210 downwards.
CACGTTTTCGGCACAGCTCACTTTTGTTATCACTCTTTTAGAGAGTAGTTCAAATAGTTGTTTTATTAGCTAAAGCGTTGCAAATGTCGTCTTGAACTAATTCATTATTTTCTTCTTTTTTTAAGTGGAGACAACTGCCAGATATTCGTTGGGAACATACCCAGACATTATACTGAAGCTGACCTACTGGATTTCTTTGACCGTAAGTACTAAGTGTTCTTTTTTGTTTGTTTGTTCTGTTTGTTTGTTGTTGTTTTACGTCCTAGCAACATCTAAGGTCATATCAGCAGAACAGGTACACCGACTTGTGACAGTGTGCATTTATGGCAACTTTATAGTGCTGCCCCACTGGGAGACCAGGCCACCAGCACTATGACCTGATATCCCACTCAGTCACATTATCCTGACACTGAGCCAACCAGTCCTTGCCCTCTCCTAATAATGCTGAGTGCCTGGCTATGAAGTGACAAATATCAATTTTTACATCATTGGTTTGACTCGACCAGGGTTCAAACCCACAAACACATTTGTTTGGATCACCCAATCTCCCAAAACAGGAGATGGACGCTCAACTCATTCGGCCATCCCGTCTGGTCTCGCTCTCTTTTTTATTTTGCCACATTTATATATTTATATTTTTCCTCGGTCCCTACCCTATCAATGAACTTATGGTGTCCACTCCCGGGTCAAGCAATTAGCATATGGGTGCAAAATGAGTAGCGCTTATATTGTCTATTCTTTTCATCTGTGCAAGCATACCTAGTTTATATTGCATATAGCACATTGTCTATTGAATAGAGATAAAATATTCACCCCGACCCAGAATAGTGGAATGTTATTTTCCTTGGCCACAAATTATATAATTGTGAGCTTTTTTCAATTCATAAGTGTCTATTGACACATAATTGATTGTATGCCTATGTAAAAAGCGATGGTTGAATAAAAATCTAAAAATTCTCACCATGAATATGGCCTGTGCTGCTGACATGGCGTAAAGAAACCACAAATCATTCAATCTTTCCATGTGCACAGGTATCGCTCCATAAGCCAATCTCAGACAACAATGTAGGTAGGTCTGGACCAATAGCCAATCGTACACAGCTACATAAACAGCCCCATACCCCTGCCTCAGCCTGGCCCTCTCTCCCCAAATCCGCCCCCCCTCCCACCCTCAGGGCGTTTCCCTTTTGTAAAATACATGTGGACACTTTGAGCCCTCTACTGAAACTGCCTTTATTACTTATTAGTCAGTCCTTATCTCAGCTATTGGTCACATGATCACATTATCAGCTGGCTGACCAATTAACAAGCATTACACCTCCCTTTTTCAGATGGATACATATATATATAGTTTCATGCAGTTCGATGAAATATCAATTAGGTTTCATATACTATCAATGCAACAAGTTCGGTGAATGTCCATAGTCCATGTATCATTTCAAGTTTGCACCTTATATAATCTTATAGTAACATTCTATATAACACTAAATATTACGCGTTATGCCATACTTACTGCGACACAAACACGCTATAATGCCAACATCATGTTGTAGGTATATCTATGAATTGAGTGAAAATGACACATTATGCAATTCTTACTGCTATACAGACACGCTTTAATGGTCTTCTTCATCGCGTCCTTACACCAGTTATCTCAAGGGATTTTCGAGCAGAGGTATGATCTTTATCGTGGGACGTGCTCTCGGTGGTGGATGGTGGTAGCAGGATTTGCAATCAGATAGTTGATTCCCAGGGGTGCGATGTGGACGCTCCTGCTGTGGCCAGTTTGTTGATAGAAAGCCCGGGCCTACACTTTTACCGACCCAAAGGATTTTTAACCTCCCACACCACATAGACATGGTATGAGAGCAACCGGCCTTTGATGACGCTGTAAGTTATACACAGCGGTGGAAATCCAAATTGGCAGAGGTGGGGGGGGGGGCACGGGGACCCGAACCACCGATGCTCAGATCAGGCATCCGACCTAGAAAAAATTCAGACACTCTAACCACTCCGCCACAGAGAACACCAATGGTAACATCAATAGTATATTTATTGCATGTATCATAAGATATTTATAATTATTTCTTTACCTTGATACTCTATATCTGTGTTCCTTGTCATGACACTTCTGGTCTAGTCGTGTCTTCTTGATTCAAATGGCCTCACATGCCTGGCATCCAGTGATTGCTGTCCGGTCCTGCATGTGTTACTACAGTTGTCACCGTCTTTATGGCAACTGTGCTGTATCGATGTCTCTGTTGTCACTGTCGCTGACTCTGCTGATGTCGCTGAGTCTGTTGCTGACTCTGCCGCTGTTGCTGACTCTGCCACTGTACGATGTGAGAATTCATGCATCCATAGCCGTGTTCACACGGGCAAAATGTGAAGCGAACTAGACAAGGCGAACTAAAGGAGTCGAATTAGGCGCCCGTTCACACGGGCACTGCGTGAATCGGTTTACGGCGGAAGTGGATATCTGCGCATGAGCAAGTCCAGACTAACCAGCGCCATTTTGGGTTCGACGACACCGGCACCAGAGAGTGGGTTCGACCTCGATATGTAATGACTGAATCGTATTGGTTTGGAACGGTCAAAACTTCTGCTGGGCAGTGAAACCATAAAAATAAATTATGAAAAAAATATCTGTGCATAGAAAGCGGTTTCATAAATTAAATTATATAATATGCGCTTTTGATCGACCGGAAAGTCAACAAAGTAAGGTCGACTGCGCATGCGTGTGAGGTGCTTAATCCGCCTCAGATGCGTCCACACGGGCAAAATAAATCGAATCACAGAAATCGCCTCACGTAAACTACCTCGTTAGGTGGTTTACATTATCTAGATCACAGGAATCGAATCAGCCTTAATCCACCTCAGACACCCGTTCACACGAGAAATGTGAGGCGAACTATACAAGTCGCTTTCTACGAATCGATTTACATCGCCCGTGTGAACACGGCTTTAGATGAGGTGAACTAGTTGAGGCGACTGTGTGTGTGAACGGGGCTCTAATCGATGAAGAGGAGTTTGATCATATATGCAAGAAAACAAAGAATGTATTCCAATGTAAAAAAAAAATTAAGAAAGAAAAAAAAACCTGAGCGATGTGATAAGGTGTTAACAAAAAGGGAACAAATTATTATGTTAACTGACAAAAAGGTAAATAAGTACGCCTACATTGTGAAATTTTAGCAAGTCACAAGAAGGTAGGTCGAATTTATATAATTAAGAACAGTAATGAGAACATAGTACACATAAATTGCACACGGTGAATGGGGTACTGAAACGTTACACAGGTTTGATGGAGAATGTGAAAAAATAATATAGTGAGGCCAAACAGGGGTGAGGAAAACAACAAACAAATTAAAAGCGTGATCAAGTTATGCCAGATTATTGAAACCTCTCATACATATGGACTTATACAAACATGTGAAGGAAATAGATCTTTTTAAAGAATTGCTAGGCTGTTGAATATGTCATGTTGGTTTTATTTGTTTTCTGTAAATATAATGTACATTTTCAAATAGCATTGAAACCGGTAAATATGTTTAGTCATAAAAGTTTATGTGAGTGATATTTCCACAGGATAGTGAAATGTACTTTTTACTTTAATTTCACTTCGAACCCATGAACACCTCTTGAGATAAAATACCACTTTCTATATCTATGCATCTTCACCACATCACCGACCCCATTCTCTGAAAACTGCTTACACTCCACGACTCAGTGCATATTCTGGTCACCCAAACAGTAACCTCCCTAATAACCATTATGATTTGTTGTAACATCTACCTTAACCTCTTTAATGTGTTGTCTCCCAATTGTGAAGGCTATGGACCGACCGTTAGTATGAGGATAATACCAGTGACGACTCAAAAACAAAACTATGGTTTCCTTACATTTATGCACGAGTCCGTCGCAAATGAGGTGGCACATCTCACAGATGTAAGTATGATTTATTGACAACATTCTTAGTCTACCAATAATGGCCATATATGCAGTTAAAATGTGAGAATAATTAGTTATAATGCAAGTAGTAACAGTGATGCTGAATTCCATGTTTATAAGTCAATTTAATACATTAGAATAATTTGAAAACAATCACTGATCTATCACTGGAGAAGGGGGCTTCTATTGGGACAGCAATATCATTAACTTAGCAGAGACTTTATTGCTGTAAATAGTTTATTCATTGAATAAAGTCTTGTTAGCGCTGTTGAACTGGTCTTCCAGCCATGTGACAATAGTTATTTACAATATATATGTATATGTAGTCTGATATTGTTATCAGCAGCTAGCTGAAGTCGGCTTAAGTAACAATATTATTCATTTCAAGGCTTACATAAGGTATAGTTTGACAATTCACCTACAAGAGAGTAATTATATCTTGTGCAGGTATTGCAATACCTCAGGGAGTTTGACGCCCCTGCTCTGCAGAGTTTTAAACCACTGCCTTGTGGTACAGGTTCTTGACAGAACCGAAGGCTAAGGGAGCAAACCCTAAACAGAAAACGATGTCACTTTGGCAGCATCAAGGGCGGTTGATGTATGGAACTCCCAACATCTCCCGACCAACCACTGCAGGGACAAATAGTTTTGCGCCTGTCTTGACATGTTCTTGCCGGTGTGAAACCTCTATTTGCTCCCCGAGAGAATACCGACTTTAACTGGTCCATTTAGGGAGGTGGTCGGTTTAGAGAGTTAGAATATCCTTATAATGGTATTGTTGGGACCCAAATAAAGCGATCGATATAGGCGAGTGGTCGATCTGTGGAGGGGTCAGTATAGAGAGGTTTTACTGTATGTCACAAACGAAAGCAAGGCACTCCGTGAAGCAATAACTGCCAACCACAGACGTCTCATATCAATTATAATAGACCAGCATAGCCATAGTCTGTGGACTTATCTGTACATTATGTTGGCTTTTTCCTCCCCCATAAATTCCCATAAAACGCGGTAGTCGCACTTTGAAAAAGATTTTTTTAAACCGTACACCATATTCCCGTGGAGAAAATAAAAACCAACACATTTAATTAATTGAAATGATTTCATTACATATGACCGCCTTAAATTGTTTTACAGTCGGTTATTTTGCCCGGCGGTCACCATCTGAAGGTCAAGGAAAACAAATATGCTGGAAGCAACAACGGAGGTGAGAGTGTGCAGCAGTGGAAGCAGCAGAGCAAAACCCCATGTGCAAAGTCACCGCACCATGTCCGCAGCCGGAGCTGCTCGGCCAGGGAGGCTGGTGCCGCCTTCCTTCGGGATCCAGTTAGCAGCAGGACCCACACCAGGAGTCGCAGTCGTAACAACAGATACCTTAACGCTGTAAATATGCCTGACACACAATACTGAGTGGTTGCCTAGAGACATACAGACATTCTTGAGTGGCGCCATTGTGGCTTCTGGCCATGTTGTGGCTGCTTTTAGACACTGGGTGGCTTCTAGCTATGTTGTGGCTGCTTATAGCCATGTTGTGGCTGTTTATAAATCAGCAATGAAAGATCTCCGCGATTTCGCGGATTTCCAGGATTTTTCGTGTAGCTATAAGTGTATATCAATATGTTGTTCAAACGCCGCAACACTATAAGTGTATACAAATGTGTTGTTTTACGCTGCAGCACCATCAGCATATACTAATATGTGGTGCAGACACTGCAGCACTATCAGCGTATACCAATATGTATGAAACTCACCTTACAGGAATTTTCCGCGATTCCCTGACAATGCTAAACCTATTGGAGAATATCAGCATTTCTGCTTTTTTTCCCGGAGACCACTTTGATCCCTGATAAATACTGGGTGGCTCCATGTGGCTTCTAGCCATGTTGTGGCTGTTTATAAACACTGGGTGGCTTCTAGCCATGTTGTTGCTGTTTATATACACAGGGTGGTTTCTAGCCTATTATATCAAGGCAAAATTACACAAAAATGAATCTGAAGTAAATCCGCCTGATTGTTTGAAGGAACTGGTTCATTAGTGTGTGAGCCAGGCAGCAGGTAATATGCATATTAAACATTGAGTATTAACTCAGACAGTAGCAATGTACGCTGGATGAAAGTCAAGAGATTTTCCAAATCCTGTGGGGAGAAATCCAAATGTATGTTTATAATTCATTAGGCTTGACACAATCTCCAACACTCGTTTTGTTTTATTAATAATGAAGTTTGTGTGATATTTCTGTTGAACATGTCTGCTCTATGTCAAACCATTCTCTTGTTAGTCAACTGGCAGACCCCTGTCGGGATGTGTATACATGTGTCAGTGTGGGAAATAATCAATGGTAGCTTGGGAAAACAGAAAGAAAAAAGGGTCCAGAAGGGGCAACGACATATCAGTCGGCTACCATGGGCTCTTGGCTCGACCATTTTTTACTCAAACTGGGGCCAAGTGAGAGGGCAGCCTGTCGCATGCTGGAGCTGTACCAAATTTTGCCTATTTCAGAGCAGACTAACTGGCTGCAGATATTCAGTTATATAGACCATGGCCGCGTTCAACTGCACGAGGACTTCCAAATTCCTCGCTATTCTGAACGGCATTTTAGCATTTTGTGACCTTACTATAAAAAGGTTCTATCTGACAAAGTGACCGAATTGGTGTTAGGGATGTACAAATGTTCTATCTACAAAAGGCTATCATGGAGTTACACAACTGTTTCTCAACTGGTATTTTTCACTGAGATATATTAAAAATAATATTGTTCTATCTGCTTTGCTATCATGTAGTTTTCACAGTTGTAGTCCTCATTATCTCGAAAGCACCATTTTGTCAGATATAATCTTTTTATAGTAAGGTCACGATTTCGGTTCTTCAAAAATGGCGGCCTCCAATAGCGTGCGCTTCCTGCAGCCATTTGCAATTGAAAGAACAACTCTGATTGGCTGACACACACGACTGAGGCGTACCCTGAACGCAGCCCTGGGGCCATATGCAGGAGTCAGTGTTAGCGGGGTTTGGTGTTAGAGCCTGTTACCGTTTAGCTATCACCGAAGTCGGGACCTGTGTCAAGTCGTATGCAGGAGCGCGTAACACTTTAATTATAGCTAAACGTGAATTTATTTATAGATTTGGGAAATCCCTCTGCATTTGTAGCCATATATTAGGCTCAAATCTATTGAATGCAATCATATTTAACAGAATTACATACGCAATAAGTGAAATTTGATCAATTTATCCCTAAATTCGAAGCGTTATTAAGGCTACTGCCGCATTGGCGGCGATATTAATACTTATATTTTCGAATCGACGATCGTAAAGTAAACAAATCGCCGCCGTCGCCGTATCGACGTCGCTTTCCATACTGGCGGCGGCGGCGGTTTGTTTACTGTACAATCGTCGATTCGAAAATATATGTATTACTATTGCCGCCAATGCAGCGGTAGCCTTAATAACGGTTCGAATTTATGGTTAAATTGATAAAATTTCACTTATTGCATATGTAATTCTGTTAAATATGACACCATTGAATAGATTTGTGCATAATGAACTCGCTAAACCTCCTATCTATCAGGGGTAAGCTAACACTGGTTAAGGTTTTGGTGTTAGGCCTATCACCGCTTCGTGCATACCATTTTTCGCCGCTAACCGGGAAATTCCCACCAAACACCGTTTTGGCTTGCTAACACCGAATACCACCGATTCCTGCATACGGCCCCTGTTCCACAAAGCATTTGCATCAAACTACTCATTGCTCGCTGCATTTAGTTCTCGCTACCACCATCAGAGGGCAGGTGTTCTATGTGAGTCGTGTATAATAAGCAGGGCCGCCTGCAGGTACCCGCAAACCGGGCCGTCGGTCGATGCACCACATGCGGGCATGGGGGTGGGGGAAGGTTTGCCAAATATAATTTTTAGAGATCCTATGCTATCCTAGTTATATTAATGAAATGATTTGAAACTGATGCTGTGTTTCAACCAGTCTTTTTGGCTTGTATATTGTAATAAACTCTTTTATTCCTACATGTGCAGTTTTTCCTCCTCTGGAATTAAAAGAAAAAAATTATCCCTTTAAGATAAAGGGCGCCGAAGTTCACCTTGTGCAGTACACCTGTAACCCTAGATCTGACACTGTTTTAAGAACTTTTCGACAAAGGTTACGTATAATACACATGTTCTACTTCACTATCAGTATCATCGCATCTTTGTCTAAGACACGGTAATAGTTTCACCAATTTTCATGACTCACATATAATTAATAACCTGATTAGTGCTTAGTTTTCAGTAGGCCTCCAGAGATTTATAACGGAATCATATACAAATAATATTCACATAAAATCACTGCCCAAGAGGAATCAAAGTGACTTGTCTAATATTACCCAAGTCCTAGTGACGTATATAGCTCGGTGCATAGTTTTGTTTTGAGCGAGGATACATGTATAACTTTAAGCCCCCACCCACCCACCATCGTTATAAGCAATTTCTGGTTATTCTTGTCAAGTTTCAGCTGATTCCCACATCCACACTATTTAACAATTGGGCCTATCCCTCATATAAATAGCGATATAGCGAATGGTAGACAGGAAGTGTGAACACTTATTTGTCTCTCATTTTTGTCGTCATTTTATTTTTTATTTTTTGGTACATTAGTTGTCCCAAGCAGGGGAAATCAGTCACAGTCACTATATTTTTGGCAACCATGAAAAGTCAGTTGTCCCCGAAGAAGAAGAGATTGTATCCAGCAAGTCATATTATTTTTGGTATGTAATATACCGATATCTTTTGATGGCTAATTTTCAATTTGGAGTTATGCATGTTATGCGTAACATGGGTAATTTACGGGGTGGAGAACCCTGCTTAACGAGGCGACAGGTGGCGCCATCTAGCTTAGGTACCAGTAACTCCACCGACTGCCGCTAGGGCTATCCGACCCGACTCGACCGGCATTGGATTCCCCGCCAAATCGGTCACGTGTTCAACCGACTATAGATTAACCACTATTCACTTTATGACTCCGCCTTCGTAAATTATATTTTGAGAGTTCTTTCTGAGTGGTCAAAGTAGGCGTGTGTTTTTATTGGGGGGAAACACAGTTATATTGTATTCTTACAATTGTCATGTGATAAAAGAAATATACATAGTTGTGTTCCGTGTTATATGTAGGGATAGGTTAACGCAGCATCTTTCTGCGTGTATTAATGTTGCATGGTCTGATAAAAAGAAAATCCAATTTTCAAAAGCAAAACACCTATCTAGATTTGAAACTACATATCTAAGTGTTTGTTGCTATATAGAAGGACACTCTAAATCAATTTAATTGATGGTTACTGTTGAAGTATATGGTGGCAAGCACGCTAAAATTAATTATAACATGTAGTCAACTACAACTAAGTGATAACAAACCTATTTATATAATCAAGAAATAAACAAACCACATCACACTGGGGCCACACACATAGAAACTGTCTCAACCACATTACGGGGATTTGATACCAATGAAATATTTGTTGAGCAAGATCCGAACAAATGCTAGGACATGTTAGAAGCTGCTGACAAACTTTGCCAACTGATTGAACTGAGATTAAGAAATAACACAGTTAAATAATTAAATGAATTACAAGAACTACCAGGGCTCAAACCATAGCCGGCCAAACTTTTCCATGACGTCATCTCATTTGCATATATTACAGACGTGTCTAGACATCTAGACGTCTATTACGCATATATCACATCCCCCCCTCAAAGTATTTCTGAGACATGAAATGTTTCAAAATCCCCATAAAACATACCAGGTTTACTCATTCATCATACAGTAATACAATAAAATATACAAGCACTTAACTTAAGCGAGTAGGCGTAAGTAAGTAAGTAACTTAAACCACAGGTTTAGCGACTGTCCGAGTGCACTATGGCACTGAAGTCCTTTGAACTGTCCGGCTGCTTAGCCTCCACAAAACACATTGTCCATAATGACACAATAAAAATACACAATGACTGACATCCTACAATATAGTGGTTTTGATCTTTACAGTAACATTTTTTAATATATATATATATTTTTATGTTGGAGTATGCAGCCTTAACAAATCAGACTAACAACTGCTACTTTGTTGCATTCACTGATTTGAACCTCATTCTTTCTTCATAATTACGACTGGAATCCCCCCCCCCCCCCCCCCATGGAAAAGAGCAACAGTTACCCCTAGAGTCCCTACCCAAAATAGGTAACTCAAAGTAATGTAATGAACTGAGACCAATATCCACACTACCTCTCCCTCCAAGAATTGAACAGATAATTCACGATCAAATTAAAACATTTCTTGAGGACACTAACTAATTAGCCAGCCAACAAAATGGCTTCAGAAAGGAATGGTCAAACACAAAGGCACTTCCCTCATTACTAGATGAATTGTTGATTAACAGACAGGTGAGCTCACAATAGCTGTTTTTCTTGATTTCAAGAAAGTTGTTGATACCATTGACTACAAAATCAGTAGGCCTACCCTAAAAGGTTTAAATTCTATACATTAGAATACTAATAGCGCAGTAGGCCCCACTGTGACTCGAACTGTACTCCGACAAATGCTATCCAAGCACACCATTACCGATTTTTTCAGTGCCATTCTTTTAGAATAGTAAATACAGAAAGTATATTTGATATAATATAAAGTATTTTACCACAATTTCATTACAGTGATTGTTATGAAACACAATGCAAAATAAACTGTCAACTTAAAAAAGAAAAGATAGTAAAATACCAAAGGGATTTGATCTCCCGGTCTACAGATTACAAAAGAAATGCCCTAACCACTGGACTATGAAATTAACGAGAATTTCTTTTGCAATGGTATATACTATCTGCAGTAGAAAGAGGGTACTGTTACTGAATGGTGTGTATGTATAGACCCTATAGCCTACGTATATTATGGGTCGTTCTCAGAAATGGTGTACCACTTTTGTGACATGGAACCCCAAAGTGAAAAAATTCCAAGTAGCCTACCAGTAATAGCAGAAAACATTTCAAATAATAGCAGCATCCATATTCATATGTCTGAATTCAAACAAACAAAATTCACTTTTTTATTTTGATCCATTACATATATAGCACCAGTTTATCACACACAACAAATTGTAACAAGATTTTATTGATTACAGTTAATTTAAAAGAATTGTTTTGTATCTAGAAAGAAAAGTTGAACAAATAATTGGGTAGATGAATTGTGTCAATATGCAAATTTTCACTTTAGCACAAAATCATATCAGCATATTTGGGATATGTTTTGTGGGATAGATTAAATACATGTAGCATTGCTAACATACTTAACACACAGGGTCAACAATAACTATTTGACTTACTATATACATCCCAAAAAGAAGTCAAGATCATTAACAATATAATATGGAAACCAAAAATATGCGTGTATATATACACTTCTATATATATATTATATCATTCGATACCTTATTACCCTTGCAGCTTGAAACCACCAATCAATAACAAAAAAACTCCAGTTTCCACGTCCTCTGTTCCCGTTAACAATGACCATTATACTGACCCCCTACCCCCACCCTCAAGGGGGAGGCTAAGGACTAACACATGTATATAAAATTATATACATTTAACCGTCGGGCTATTCCACCCCCGCTTAAGGCGAGCCTTCGTGTTAATTTATATAATTATTTCCATGTGAATTTCCTGGGCCAGCCGCGGGCCGCCGCTGCCTCCCGTCCCGTCTGCAGGTAGTCCGTGTCCGTCGGTGTCATTCCCGGGCTAAGGTCGACCAGCCAGAGTATCGTCTAAATACGGATTTTGTCCCCTCTCGCATTTATCGGCCTAAAGCAATTACTTAGTTATTTCAACTAACTGGCTGGTCTACCCGCCTTACGGTGTATTTAATATGTTTAAATTGATCCAGAACTAAGCAGATGCGCTAGTGTCACTGCCACTGTCACTGATAATCAGCCTAAGTTACTGTCATATTTTAGCCAAAAGATCTCTACGTTAATTCTGTTAATATGTCTGTTATAATCTTCCCGCAGATGGGTTAAGTAGCTGCATAAGGCCTATTAGGCTTAAGGCCCTTAATTATATATAAAGCAATCCAATGTTAAGTTTGACCATAGCGGTTAATCTATAGAAGTCTGGAGAATAGTAAAGAATGCAAGGAACGTTCCAATTTACTTTTCCAAGAGCTCACGGCTTTTTATTCTTAACCAAACTAACATTCGTTTGTAGCACATGTCGTTGATGTATTATTCAATCCCCTCCCATATTATTAAGTTAAAACAAGTTTAGAATTTCGACAATAAAGGCCTAAATCTCGGCTAAAACATCAGAGCGTCATTAAATACGTCTGATCGGTCTGGGTCCGAATGCCCGACCTTCTATCGTTGCCAGGAGAGTCGCAATTGGCGTCTCCTAGCAACGCTTTACGGCCGGAAACCCGGTGCCTCGCAAATGTTGGCATTCGCGAGTCTGCCATGGCGAGTAGCCCGCATTTCCAAATGCGGGTTAATCGGCACATGCTCGCAAATGTCACAAGGCGAATAGTCTCGCCCACTTCATACATAAACAATACCTAAGCCCTGTTTACACGGGCGAGTTAATTCGCTTCATATGACTCGCCTTGCCTAGTTCGCCTCACATTCGCCGTGTAAACGCACCGCTTAAGCGGATTAGGGCTGATTCGCTTCATATGATGCGCTTTTTGTAGATCGCCTCGAGAGGTGGTTTATATGAAGCGATTTCAGCTGGTTCCCGGGCGGCGGTACTATAAAATAGTAGTGCGTGCCGGAAACAGGGGGAGCAGTAACTAATCGCTGGTACCTGGCAGTGTTAGGGCCCGATTAGGCCGAAATCTATTGAATGTGATCATATTTAACAGAATTACATACTCAAATAATGAAATTTAATTAAATTAACCCTAAATTAAAAGCGATATTAACGTAGCAGCTGCATAGGTGTCGAATCGCCGAGTGTAAACTCAACAAATATAACAGTGCTTGCCAGCTACAGGCAGAACTAAGGCTGCTGGTTCCCGGCACCCAAACACTTTCAAACTCGCCTCGTGTAAACACGCCGCTACTTCGCTTCATATGAATCGCTTTGTCTAATTCGCCTCACAATTCCCCGTGTAAACACAGCTCTAGACTCGTAGAGGTGGAAAATGAAATCACCAAAATCCAGCAAACGGAAACGGAAATAGCCCTATATGGGCGCCGCCATTTATATACTCATGTTGAATAATCAAAATCCAGGACTAAACGGAAATCGCTCGTCGATATTCTGCGTCAAGGGCCATATTTACGTTATTCGGGGTCAGCGATTGGTTAATAATGTTGTATTGACTTGTCTGGATGCCATATTATGGCCCTGTCACACTACGACGTAAGCGCCAGCGTAGGGACAACGTGAAAATAAATTTAACACGTCGAAAATCCCGACGTAATATGCAAATACGGGCCGAAGTTGGACATCAGCGCCGTGTAGCCGACGTGGTCGTAACGTCGGTCTAGTGTCGTGGCAACGAGAGAGGACAAAGAAATTATTAATTGGGTCAACGTGATGCAAGCCAAGCCCCCGCGCGTGTGACGTCGTTCCAACATGACCGCTGCGGCGGCTGAACGTCGAGCGGGCGTGATAACGCCCGTCTTAGCGTGGCCACGACCGGCTCAAACGTTGAGCCCGACGTAAGTCGACGTCGCCCCACCGAGAGGCTAGCATCGCAAGCGTCATCACGCCCAGCCTAGCCTCGCCACGTCTGACTTACCCATTTTTCCCGACGTGAGTCGACATCGTCTCATCGTCGCTCTGACGTCGCGCTAACGTGAGTCCGACATGGCCGACGTGATCGCGACGAGGCATTGACAAGCTTGACGTGACCACAACGTGAGGCGACGTCGTCAAAAGCACCCACCCCACACGCGCCGGGGGTATATATATGGGCGCTGTCTTGCTCTCTCCTCACAACTTCTCCAGCATGCCAGGAAAGCACAACCCAAGCTCCAGCTCCAGCTCCAGTACAACTTCTACTCCCCACACCCAATTAATGGAGGGGGAGAGGGAAGGGCAGAAAGACCATGACAGGCACACCACCTACATCACCACCATCTCCACTGTCTCCAATGGTCTCGTCACCGCCTCGCCCCGACACAGAGGAGACTATTTACACGCAGTCCCTGTCTCCTTCTTCGGTGCATTCATGTGGTTCGTCTGCAGCCTCCACCTCGTCCGCGTCACACAGTCTGCCAGGAAAAGGGAAAGGAAAAGGAAAGAGGAGGGTGCGGCAGTTCGACTGCATCCTGCCTGCAGACGAGGAGGAGGTCCTGCTTGGATTTCTCCATGAAACGCCAATCATATGGAACGTCAAGTTGACGGACTATTGGGGGACGGACAAGAAGGGGAAGCTGTGGGAGAACCAGGTCCAGAAGATAGGGAGAACGGCCACACATCTCCAGGGGTGGTTCAAGTCCATGGGTGACAGCCACACCAGGCTTCACAAGAAGAAGAACGGGGACGGCGCGCCCGAGTGGACAGAAAGGGAGCAGTGGATCCTGGACAAGTTTGGCTTCCTCCGCTCATTCGTGCGGCACCGGCCAGAGCCCTGCAGAAGTGTAAGTACTATATTTTTTAATTTTCATTCATGTGGATATTAATTGCCAATTTTTGTATTTAATTATTCAATTATTTCCTTTAGACCTCATTTTGGACAAATCTAATACTTAATGGCATTATAATATGTTAGCATGTGGATTTATTTATTATTGGCCTCTTTGTGGATAAATGATTGTCTATACATTATTGTATGCATTCATTTATTATTGCCCTCATTATGTAAAGTCATGTTGTCTTGTATTCATTGTACTTATGTTGCATTATTATTTTGTCTTGCAGGTGTTGGCTGCCGTTGACACAGCGCGCGGCGATCTGGGGGCTGCTGAGACTGTGTGCTGACCAGCAGATCAGGGTGGAGCCCCAACAACCAGCCCTGTCCGAGCCCCAACGCAGAGCGAAGCAGTTGACAACGACGGAAGAGGACCTGCTGGAAGTGCTGAAACAACGCATCGATGTGTCGTCTGCCACCGCCCAGCACCCACCAGCCGCCCTTGCCTCCACAGCCGCCCTGGCCCCGCCGCCTTAGCAGGCCGCCTCGACCGCACCGCCTCCGCGACACCCCCAGCCGCCTCCGCGACGCCCAGGTCCGTCAACCACACCCACGCCTCCGCCACGGAAGCCGTCCACGAGGGAAGCCGTCCGCGAGATATTGGAGTCGGCTGAGGCGCAGCACACGGGACGCCGTAAAGGTATCCCGTCCAACTATATCTTCACCCACGACCTGGTCGAGAGGGGCCCGGAGGGGAAGGCCGTCAAGAAAGGGGAGGCGACCAGGGAGGAATACAGCCTCGCCCTGCGGATGGTCGAGGCTCATCCCTCCTTCCCCTCCGACTCCATCCCGGGCCTCACCCACCACACCCTGAGGGTCCTGAGGGACAATATCACACATCCGTGGCCTACGGCCGTAGATATTCAGAAATGGTGTTCACCTGGATCGCGGATGGTGGGCTTCCCGATTGGATGGCACGATCCTATCGCCATAAATTTTGTCCGCCTCGAGGTCATCACAGCCCCCGGGATGGCCGCCTCCACTTCATCCTTCCGTGCCGCCGACTCCCCCCGCCCGAATGCCCAGCGTCGGTCATCCCAGGGCGACGGCCGCACGCCTTACACCCGGGAGGCCTACGGCGTCCCCTGCCCCGCCTGGAACCGCGACCCCATCTTGTGCAACCTCGCACCCGCCGGCGAGGCCCCTGGCGACCAGGGCGCCCGGAGGTGCCACGCATGCGCCTATTGCGCCAACGTGAGGCACATCCTCACGGCGCACAGTGAGGCGGTGTGCTACACTAAGTGGACCCGTGAGCGCGCCCTGGCCGCTGGCCCCTCGGTGGATTTTTAGTCCGCCCACCCGGATGGCTGCAGCCCCGCGGACCCCCGAGACCGCAGCCCCATCCCTCCAGCGGTGGGCCGTTGCCGGCCCCCATGCCACCACCGCCCCCCCCCCAGGGGGCCGCGTCACACCCCCGCATTGCCTCTCATCCTCACACCGGCCACGCATCCGGTGACGTCATAACAGACGTCATAACAGACCCTGACACCCCTGTCACCCCAGATGCCGCCGGCCAACTGCCGGAAGTCGCCAGCCCCCCCCCCCACCCGATGCCGCCGAGCCTTCAGATGCCCCCCCCCGGCGATCCGCCAAACCCAGCACATGTGCTCACCCCACCCCCCCTCCACCCATCCACCTCGTCAGATCTCGCCACGCCGCCCGGCCATCGGCGGCGGATTATGTAACACCCCCATCACTGGAGTTGTCGTTATCTGCCACCACAGGCGCTGCCAGCTTCAACCCCCCCACCACTCCCCTCCCCACCCCGCCGCGACCTCAGGTTGTTTGCACTCTACGGTCGCGCCTCGAACGGCCTCCACCTCCTCCGCGCCCCTGAGGTCCACCGCCTCGTCATAGAGTGCGACTCCTGCCTCACTGGCGGTGGGGCCTACTCCCCAACGGGCTGTTACGCCCGAGGGTACTCTGAGGAGTTCCGGGCGCGCTTTCCGGCGATCCACGAGCTCGAGGCGGTCAACCTCGTTGTCGCCCTCCGGACCCTCCTCCCCGAAGATGTGGCGGGGGGCCACCGTGGTTGTTAACACCGACAACATGGCCTCCGCCGCCACCAAGGAGCCCGCGAAGCCACCCTCAGGACTTGCGCTTGCGAGCTCTGGCTCATGGCAGCCGCGGGCTCCTTCACCCTCTCCATCCTGCACAAGCCTGGGGCCGACCTCGTCCTCGCTGACGCCCTCAGCCGCGCCCACCTCGCCGGACCCTGGGCCGAGGTCGCCCAGGTGGAGGTTGTACGCCTCGGACTGACCTACCTCCACCCCCACCACGATGACTTCCCTTACCACCCGGGACTTTGACATTATGGCGCAGGGCTCCTGGAATTCCCAGGCGGTACATGCCTATCTGCCCCACCTCGCCCCTTCTGCTGCCGCTCACGCCCTCTCCTCCCTTTTGGTGGAGGGCTCTTCGGGGCCCCCTCCTCCCCCCTGACTTTCACATTGACCTCCTTACTTACTTTATTCATTGATTGATTATCCTGTATTATCCCCTATGTTCTTGACTTACTTATTGTACTTTATTCATTGATTGATTATCCTGTATTATCCTATATGTTCATTGCACTCCTGAATAAAGTGCTCTTTTTCCACCCCCGCCTCATCTTCCTCCTTCGTCGTGTATCGGTCGAAATGCTTGCATTGTGTTTGATTCGCGGCGGAGGAGGAGTACCCCCCCTCCTTCCTCCCATGACCATTGCCCATTACGTCACACACCCCCTCCCCCCTCCCCCCCCCGGGTCCCGCCCTTATAACCCGGGCCCGGAGCTGCCTCCAGTCACTCCGCCTCCAGCTCTCCTCCCGTCACGCTATCCTGCCATACATTTTCCACCCACCCACTTGTACTTACTTTCCTTCTCCCTTCCTAGGGTGGAGGGTGTGATATATGCGTAATAGACGTATAGGCATGTGGATAATATATGCTAATGAGATGCAAAGGTTTGAGACAAAGGAGTATGTAAATGAGATAATGTCATGGAAAGTTTAGCCGGCGGGTTCAGCGAGCCCTGGACTTGAATAAACCATTCAGTATCCAGAAGTCAAAGTGTTCAGACGTTGTACTTTCACATGGTGTCAGATGAGGAAGAATGCCGCCCGCTAATACACCGCCGGGGTTGTGGCCGCCTGGTCAGCTTGTCCTCAGCAACAACGCAAGATCGAACTGAAAAACATGGATCAGAGCATATGACATATACGCCACTGCTGCAGGTGTCATAATGAAGACAGAACGAGTGCAATGCTCCATCTTTCTTCACGTCGCTGGCGAGGAAGCGCAAAAAGTTTTCGCCAATATGGACATCGCTCTCGCTGATCGAGACAGGATCGGACCACTTACGGAGGCATTTCAAACATATTGTGTAGCCAAGTGCAGTTTGATAATAACAAGATAATACGCATAATCAAGCTACAGAAATTATGGCTAAGTACATCACAGCGTTGAGAGACAAGGTGAAGGATTGCGAATATGGAACAGTGGAGGAGTCGCTGTTGCGCGATCGGTTAGTGGCTGGTGTAAGGAACGTTAGTTTGCGTAACAAACTGCTGCAAACTGCTGCAAACTGCTGAGTTAACTCTGGAGAAGTGTGGGAGTATGTGTGAAATGAGTGAATTCAGTTCGGATCTGTTGGAGGACACCAAATCAGATGTTGAGAGTAAGGAAATTGATTTTCTTAAGAACTATGCTACTGCATGTACTGGTGCACCGGCGGTTCGGTCATCGGTGATGATGGAAATCGCAATCTTGGAATTCTGGCGGTGCCAGTACAGGAGAGTTCAAGATCCGCTGTCAGAATTGTGGATATGAACACCGCCGGAGAGTCTGCCCAGTGAAAGGCAAAGCTTGTGAAGTGGGCGAGACTGCCAGCCTGGTGGCATTCGCGGGCGTGTGCCGATTAACCCGTATTGTGAAATACGGGCCACTCGCCATGGCAGACCGCGAATGCCAAACATTCACGGGCGACGGGGTTTTCGGCCGTAAAGCGTTGCTAGGAGACGCAAATTGCGTCTCGCCTGGCAACGAAAGGAGGTCGGGCGTTCGGACCCAGACCGATCAGACGTACTTTATGACGCTCTGATGTTTTAGCCGAGTTTTAAGTCTATATTATCGAAATTCTAAAGTTGTTTTACATTAAACATTAGGGGAGGGGTTTGCAATATGTTTCTACACTATGTGCTACAACGAATGTTAGTTTGGATAAGAATAAACAAAGCCGTGAGCTCTTGGAAAAGTAAATTGGAACGTTCCTTGCATTCTTTACTGTCCTCCAGTTTTCTATGGAGTAAACCGCTATGGTCGAATCTAACTTTGGAATCCTTTATATATATAATTAAGGGCCTTGAGCCTAACTAGGCCTTATGCAACCACTTAGCCCATCTACGGGGAGATCAAAACGGACATATTAATAGCATTAACGTATAGATCTTTCAGGCTAAAATAAGACAGTAACGTAGGCTGATTATCAGTGACAGTAGCAGAGACACTAGCGCCTCTGCTTAGTTCTGGATCCATATAAACATATTAAATACACCGTAAGGCGAGTAGACCAGCCAGTTAGTTGAAACAATTCAGTAATTGCTTTAGGACAACAAATACGGGCGGGGGCAAACCTCCGTATTAAGGCGATACTCTGGCTGGCCGACTTTAGCCCGAGAAGAACACTGACAGACACGGACAACCTGCAGACGGGGCGAGGGGCAGCGGTGGCCCGTGACCGGCCCGAGAAATTTACATGGAAATAATTATATAAATTAACACTAAGGCTTGCCTTTAGCGGGGGCGGAATAGCCCGACGGTTAAACTGGTGCCGTGACAGCTTGATAGTAGAAAATTTCATTCAAAATAACACTTTATAAACAAGTTAAATTGGGATCCATAAAATAAATTAAATACAAACTAAGCCTTAAACTAGTTTAAGCAAATTAAAATTTGTAATCCCCATACACATGGCAATATCTTAGGCGGCCAGGGGTTTACATTATATAAAAAATTGGTCATGTGGAAGAGGTGAGGGTATTTTGAAACCAAATTGGAAATAATATGCCAATTAAAACTGTATTCCAAATTTTAATCCAAATGTCAAAGTACTCCTTCAAGTAAAAAGTATTCCAAATTCCATCCTAAGGAGTCAACATCATCTCAACAAAATTAAAGAAAAAAAAATATATATATCAAAGTAATATGTTATAGGTCAACCCTCACACACAACCACCAGACCAACAAATTTAAATAGTAGGACCGCAATCATTTGAGATGAAAGTATTGCGAAGACTCGTGAAATTAATTCAAACAAATGGCAAACCAATTCCGGGTCAAGAAGAAGTAAATTTAAATTGATTAGCGTTACACAGCAAGCAAATTTCTGGTAAAGATAACCAACCCGTTGAGTAATGTACATATAACATGTAAATAACACATATTATCCTAGAAAAGTTGGGACACGTTGGTCCACAAAGGTACATATAACATGTAAATAACACATATTATCCTAGAAAAGTTGGGACACGTTGGTCCATTTTAATCACCATTACATTCATTGTTGGCAGAGTAGTTAGAACTGTTGGAACTGGTGGTAATAGCACCAAACATACCATTGTGTAACTGAGTTTGAGACCCAGAATGGGCCATGGGCCAGCCCGCTTCCAGCGGGCTTGCATGTAATATGGAAATTTCGTATATCTAAACAAATTAAACCTCACACAAACCTTTTTGAGCATAATAGGTGCGTGGAAACGGGTTAAACGTCAAAAGGTCATTATTTATCCCACATGGTAAAATTCGAGGTCCATTATGTAGAATGATAATTTCATATAGAAGTCAGGACAGATTCACCACTGTCATTTAGGAGTGTCCACTTCCATGGCGAACGTAAAACACGGTTCCCCGTAAATGTTACAAACATGAAGTACGGGTCCCAGCTAGTTCGCGATGCGTAGATGTGTGTACACAGAGTTTGAGTAACCCTTTTCAATGGTTCAAGTGAACCAAAACGATTCCCCGCGAAAACGCGAGCCATAGGGGAAATCTGTGTTATGTAAAGGTACGGGTCCCCGCTAGTTCACGGGGCATGGGTTTGTGTACACGGAAGCACAGGCACCGCTTTTTAATGGCTCTGTGCCTACGGCTGGATATGCCAGCTGGTGGCTGATAAAACAGCCGGGGTTGCATGATTATAAGGGGCTATTAATTTCTAGTAATAAATTATCTCTGAGGGCATCAGCTTGGTATAGATAATAAGAATATTTTTTACATATTAAATTTTTAAAATATAAAAATAAGGGAATGTTTCTAAAAAAGAGCCATGCAATACGTAAAAGGCGCGCAAATAATACGTAAACTTTCATGTTCACTACTTAGCTAACCTTTGTAGAATCGTACAGTTTTGCTAGTGAGCGTGATTCCGATCCACAGCATAGTGGATAAGTGTCTGCAAGTTGGTGGTTCTTGAGAAGGAATTTGGGTCCTTGGGTGACATAATAATAAAAATATCTTCCACATATTAAATGTTGATATAAAATAATGGATATTTTGTTATTCTAATATAAAATAAAGTATATTTTCTACAATAAAATAAAATAAAAACACAAAACAATAATACTTATAATAATAGTATCTTTTATATATTAAACTTTAATATAAAATAATGGATTTTTTACGATAGAATAAAAACAAAAACACGGGAGCGCAATGAGTTTGCAATGAAGGGAAATTCTTCGGACGAAAGAGCAAATGCGCTTTCCATTCCCATTTTTCGCAAACATAAATTACGGCCATTCAATGAAACAGCCGCAAGTAGGTTTGTACCAAACGGCTACGCGGCCAGCGTTATATTATTCGCGGTACAGCGGAAACACGGAGCATTACCATAGTAGAACCCGTATTATTGGTTGACAAAAAAAAAAATTAATTTGACGAAACTGTAAAATTTCAACTGTAACATACCAGCATAGTTCAAAAATGAGAGTTAGCAACGATTTTAGGTAGTGTCATCTATTATATTCAAAAGCGGATTGTATGGTAAAATTAGTAACCTATTAAACGACATTTTTCCGGTTCATTCTTGGAATTTTCCTGGTGTGGAGGGATGTGGGCAGCGGCCCACCGGATTATGCCTTTTGCCCGTCCTTTGACGTTAACGGCAGTCGCTCCACAGGTCCTGGCCTGTCTGGCACCAATTTGCCAGGCTGCTTAGCTGGCGAGAAACAGGGAGTACTGCACCGAAAACCCAACAGCCCAGTGATGATCTCCTTCTGAGACGGCGGGTATCCCCTAAGAGCGTGGATCAGGTACCACTAGTCCCGCTAGGACCTAATTTCAGGTACCCGCATTAGCCCATTATTTTTCTGGTGATGTTGATTTTTTCTGGGTTTATCCCATTCCATTACCAGGTAGCGGCCGCTCTGAAACAGGGACATCACTTGCGATCAATATGTGTGTTTCTCCATATTCGCGGGATTTTCTTCAGTTGCGAGTTGATTACCGCATCTATTGTTTGGCATTTGGCTTTCCCAAGAGAGAAAAAAAGATAAAAATAAAGACGGCCCGCTCCTCCCTCGGATTATGAATTGTTGTGTACGGTAAGAACGGCCACGGCCGGGCGCCCCCCGGACCGTGTGTTGGCACCATATTGGGTCCATACCTACACTGCTAACCGGTAATATCAAAACCATACCAAAACGTGAATTTCCACGAATGCTCCGTGAGTGTTACTGCGGTTACCCGTGTTACGTTTACGCTAGTTGCTCCTAGTGTGGATGTGCGGCCCCGCAGCTACTTTAAAAACCTAAATTAAACTAGTACATTTAGTAAATATTAGGCCGCAATAGGCGACTAACCAACCGCGTTGGGATTGATAGATTGCACGTTAAAATCATAAAACAAAAAATTTAACTTAAAATATTCCAAGTCTAGGCAAGCATCGACCAACTAGGTATGCAAAATTTCAAATATAAATTTTACACCTCTTAGGCCGATTCTCGGCGGGTATTAAACTGTTAAAATTGATATTTTTGGGTGATTTTATTCATACAGTAAACTTCTTTAGATATTACTAAGCCGTCTTTAGGCAGGTAACCAACCATTAACCAAAATTTAAATTCCAGGTCAACAAACTGTTCTTGTAGGGGTTATTCATCCATGGCAGGGCACCCCCCTAGACAACTGTGTAATCCAAATAGTTCTCTTGAATTCGTAGAGCAACGACCACTAGCAGCTCGTTGCAACATTGCACGAGTTGCCGGAGGTCCGTACTTTCCTCTTCATTTTGATTTTTCGTAAATTGCCCTAATATTTTGCCCTTTCCCATGTGCAACGCTGGTCCCATGTGCAACTATTGCCTTATATTAGTCGACGTATTATAATTGTTATATACTATGGTATGGTAGGTCTCACGATAGAAAGTTATGTAAAATTTGTATAGGTGTCGACTGTAGTCGATCACGATCCGACTTGGGCGGTAGCCAGGGGTCAACTGGGAATGCAGCAATGTTGAGTTACGGACGCACGGGAAAATGATGATGTAGTTATTCGGGGGCCATAGGGGGCACCAACTAGTCCGAGTACTACACGGGGGAAGCCGAGAAATAACTAGCTTCATCACTGGAACTGGCTAGAGTTATTTCCTTCCCCTGGGGAAGATGAGAAATAACTGGTTTCAACCCTGGAAATGGCCACGTTATTTTCTTCCATTAGTCGCTAGTATGGTTAGAATACACTAATTATTTTGCCTGTAAACTATACTTCCCAGTTCGACCGGCTCCGACCGGGTCGACCCGTGAGTGGACATAGTTGCGTGAACACGCATCAACAAGTGCGGTCGATGTCGTTTGTAAAAGTAGAAGGAGAAACCTCAGGTTCACCGTAACACCGTTGATACAATGTACTGGTACTTGCGTGGAGACGCATTATGGACAAAACAAATGTAAATGTCGTTACCACGACTTTCTCAGGTATATATGTATTGCCCGTAACTTAATTGCACTTGCGTGCAAACGGGTTTTAGAAATCTCTTGGACACCATGTAAATGTCGTTACCACGACTTTCTCAGGTATATGTATGGCCCGTAGATTCATTGCTCTTCGTGCCTACGGGTTTCAGCTTTATTTACTAATACATCTTGAATGCAAAAGGCAAACGTAATAATACGGTAAATTCAAAGACACTGTAACTTAGCGTTACTCCTTACTGCAGGTAACTTTGTGCTGCAGAGTAACGGACGACCGCATATAGTCACTTGGACCCGGTCTATATAACCTGTAAATAATTAAGTAATTATTATTACTCATTTAGTGTAGTCCCACCGTGTCTAAGTAGAGCACTCCTGCCAAATGTGCTGCTTGATGTATAGCTTAGCCGGCACGGTGGGAACCGATTGTTATATAGTGGATGGCCCCTTGCACCGAGTTGCGGGGGGTGATTGTTAGTATTAAGTCATTATCCAAGCTCACGGCTCCCCGCTATATATATCCTCGAATATTTATTTAAAAAAAAAAAAAAAAAATATTGGCGTGAAAACAACAAAGTACTACACACCTATTAGTGCACCAAAATAGAATACTAAAAAACATTGGTGTGAAAACAACAAAGTACTACACACCTATCAGTGCACAAAAAAAAAAAAAAAAAATGGTGTGAAAATAAAAAAAAAAAAAATATTACACACCTAAATGTGCACCAAAATATAATACTAAAAAAAAAAAAAAATAATGGAATATTTAATGATGAGCTGTATACCCTCGTAGGACCGAATACATGCTGAATTTATTCCATTATAAAAATAAAATTTCAATTAGCTCTTAAAGCTATACCAGTACTTTCATCGCTTAACCAATCGTTACCGATGTCACTATACTAGGAATAATAATAAATCAGGATATACAGGAAACAGATAAAAATCTCTTTTATTAGTGTAATAAATTATGTCAATTCTATGTGACCAGGTTCCTGGTCGTTTCTTTTCAGGTCAATAACACAACGAGAAGTGAAATTCAAATACGGGTCCTGCCTCCTGCACTGCTTGCAGGACGCGGGGCAGATTCACGGGGATAATCTTAATTCTTTTGCTACGACCGCAGACCGATGTAGTCGCGCCCACTTTGCCTTTATTAGACGAACATCAATCCTTGCTGTTCGTCTGGGGGAGCAGTGAAGTGGGCGAGACTGCCAGCCTGGTGGCATTCACGGGCGTGCGCCGATTAACCCGTATTTGGAAATACGGGCTACTCGCCATGGCAGACCGCGAATGCCAAACATTCACGGGCGACGGGGTTTCCGGCTGTAAAGCGTTGCTAGGAGACGCAAATAGCGTCTCGCCTGGCAACGAAAGGAGGTCGGGCGTTCGGGGCCAGACCGATCAGACATACTTTATGACGCTCTGATGTTTTAGCCGAGTTTTAGGCCTATATTATCGAAATTCGGAAGTTGTTTTACATTAAGCATTAAGGGAAGGGTTCGTACTATATTCTACACTATGCTCCTACAACGAATGTTAGTTTGGATAAGAATAAACAAAGCCGTGAGCTCTTGGAAAAGTAAATTGGAACGTTCCTTGCATTCTTTACTATCCTCCAGTTTTCTATGGAGTAAACCGCTATGGTCGAATCTAACTTTGGAATACTTTATATATATAATTAAGAGCCTTAAGCCTGACTAGGCCTTATGCTACTACTTAGCCCATCTGCGGGGAGATTAAAACGGACATTAATAGCATTAACGTATAGATCTTTCAGGCTGAAATAAGACAGTAACGTAGGCTGATTATCAGTGACAGTAACAGAGACACTAGCGCCTCTGCTTAGTTCTGGATCCATTTAAACATATTAAATACACCGTAAGGCGAGTAGACCAGCCAGTTAGTTGAAACAATTCAGTAATTGCTTTAGGACAACAAATACGGGCGGGGGCAAACCTCCGTATTAAGGCGATACTCTGGCTGGCCGACTTTAGCCCGAGAAGAACACTGACAGACACGGACAACCTGCAGACGGGGCGAGGGGCAGCGGCGGCCCGTGACCGGCCCGAGAAATTTACATGGAAATAATTATATAAATTAACACTAAGGCTTGCCTTTAGCGGGGGCGGAATAGCCCGACGGTTAAACTTGCATAGCCTGCAAGAAGATTGGGCACTTCGGTAAGGTCTGCAGAAGCAGACTTGGCAGAGTCAACGAGGTTACCGTTGAAGAGCCCGACCCTCACAATGCTGAGCAAGACCCGGATCCGGCGGAGGTCAATGTGCTGAAAACGGATCTGTTCATCGGTGTCATGGACTGTGGTGCCGAGCAAGATGCCGAGCTGTGGTATGCGACCGTCCGAGTGAACGGCCACCCTGTCAAGTTCAAGCTCGACACCGGGTCGGAGGTGAACGTGCTGCCGAGGAACGTCTTCGACAGAGTCGCTCCGGGGCAGCTGATGAACACTAGGTGTTCATTGGTGACGTACTCGGGTCATCGGATCACTCCCGACGGTGAGGCGTCGGTTGACGTAAATGGCAGAGATTTGAAGTTCCAAGTGGTGCGGAACTGTCAGCCTATTTTGGGCAAGCAGGCTTGCGTGACATTGAACCTGCTGGCGCGGGTGGATGAGGTGCACTGTGCTGTGCCGACGAACATTTCCAAGCCGACGAACAGTCCCAGCGCCCGGGCTGAGCAGCTGGTAAGCGAATACAAAGATGTGTTTCAGGGTTTGGGTTTGATCAAGGCAAATGCTGTCATTCATGTTGATAAATCTGTACAACCTATTGTTGATCCACCTAGACAGATCCCGTTTGCTATTCAAAGTAAAGTATGTTGTGAGCTTGATCGCATGGTGGAGTTAGGTGTAATAGTTGAACAGGATGAACCTACCGAGTGGGTTAATTCCATAACTATCGTAAAAAAAACAAATATGATAAGGATTTGTTTGGATCCGACTAAGTTGAACAAAGCGATAAAGAGAGGGCCTTTCCCTACCAAAACAATTGACGAAATTATTGCCAAAACGGCAGATGCGAAATATTTCTCAGTTTTGGATGCAATGACAGGGTATTGGCAAATAGAGTTAGATGAAGAAAGTTTGCGTCTGTGCACGTTTAACACTCCGTGGGGCCGGTACAGGTACACCCGCCTGCCTTTTGGCATCAAAACAGCCGGTGACATTTTTATTCAGGAAATGCACCATGTCATGGGCTATCTACCCGGTATCGGGATAGTGACGGACGACATTTTGGTATATGGGTCAACGGTTGAGGAACACAACGAGCGGCTCAAGACCTCCCCATTGCTTCTCCGTACTTGTGGCGCCATCTGTAGAAAAGAACTAGGGGGGCAGGTGGGAAATGGGCTGTTTGGAGGCTGGGTGCCTTCTGAGTGATATTGGCACAGTGGCGACCTCTGTGAAATAAACTCTACGGGACTTATACTTTGCTTGTTACAGTCGTGATCATACTAATTTCGTCTATCGACCCAATACCAGTTACAGTAGAGGACATCAGGTATCTATTGACTAAATATATTAATCGGTTTTGAATGGATAATCAGATGGCTAATCACTATCGATTATCCTCCTTCCAATAGAGCGAAGTATAGATTTTTTGGATTCTTTCATGAGAACTTTATATGAATCATCAAATACTAGCATCCACAATACATATTATATAATATATAAAGTTATAGATCTCACGCAAGGAAGTAACCGGAAGTAAATAACCAGGAAGTAAATTATTTTATAGCCGGAAAGTTTATTCCAAACTCACACATTTATGCTGGCACTTCTTGTTGTTCAGGTATGTGGATTTTGTGACGTGTCTGATTGTGACATTCTATTTACGGATTACAGATGGGTGAATCATGATATTACAGTTGCGTTGCCACTAGGTTAAATAGCAACGTAGCGTATACGGTAATACGTAGATAAACGATTCACCATGTGTCATGGTATAAAACCCCGGCCCGATCGCAGCCCCTGCCGTGAAGACAGTTGACTAAGCATTTATTTTTGTAAAATAAATTTAAAAGCTTTCATTGGATCGATTAAAAATATCTTAATGCGCGATTGAAGAGGAAGATCTGAAGTATTTAATGTAACCTAAGTCTAAGAGCAATTTATGCTGAAAGTATTAAAAACAGAGATAATAGTGAAAGTTGGGATATTCTGAGTGTCAGTGCAATCTTCATACAGAAAAAGTGAAATATCTCTAAAGCTACACCACTTAGAAACAAGCTGCTTGGTACACATATAGAAAACATATTCGACGGATAGATTATATTAAATTTATACGGTTAGGGTTGTGCATTTCTATTAATCTTTAATAGACACTGGCAGTGTGTATTCGTTCTGCAGCCGAGCTGAGCTTGTTTACAACCTCTGCGCATGCGCAGAAGCCACGGCAGGGGCTGCGATCGGGCCGGGGTTTTATACCATGACACCGGTACTTGTAGGCTCTCAATTCTTTGACCCGCATTTTCGCCACCTTTTACATAGGGTTGGTTTGCACCCCTACTGCAGCAGTAAGGGGTGAATCTTGTATCTAGGTAATACGGAGTTACTTTTGAAAGCCCCACCTAAAAGTGACCCATTGGGGCATTGGCATTGCCAACTGGCATTTGCATTGCCAATGCCAGGCAGTGCCCCATTCTCGATGTCGGCATGACGTCACAACCCCGGAAACTAGCCCACGAAGGGTAAAATACGCCGTGATGTGTGCTGCGGCAATGCTATGTCTATGGGGAGCATTTATTTTTGTAAAATAAATTTAAAAACTTTCATCGAATCGATTAAAAATATCTCAATGCGCGATTGAAGAGGAAGATCTGAGGTATTTAATTTAACCTAAGAGCAATTTTATCTGAAAGTATTAAAAACAGAGATAATAGTGAAAGTTGGGATATTCTGAGTGTCAGTGCCAGTGTTAGCCTTACCAGATCATGGCCTCAAAAACTATTTTCGCCAAATAAATTCAAGAACTTCCAATTGGCTGATAAAAAAAAAGCTGAACATGAAATTATAGAGAAAGATCTGAACTATTTAATAGAAACAAGAGAAATTTGCTTTCAAAGCACCAAAAAGCAGAAATCACTGTGATAGATAGGGTAGTTCTAATGTTGTTTCTATGGGAGTAGCATTTGTTTTACCCTTCGCGCGCCGTGAACCCCAAAAGTGCCCGGATGTCCGACATCGAGAATTAGAGATGATTAGTGATTGGGTAGGTACTAAGGTATGTGACAAAAAATTCAAAGTCAACAGATTCCAACATAAAATATATCATTGCAAAGGTATTGGAAATCCCTTTCTAATGATACCTAAATCATCATGCTGTGACAATTATCAAGGAAGTTGTGACACTTTATAAAGTGTTTTTTATGGGTAATTTGGGTCCATTGTTTCAATGGAAAACCAGTTGAATTCTGTGACCCATCTCATGACTCATGAGTCTTGGCATGTGTTAAAAAAACGCTCAACTTTTGAAACTAATACTGGTCCAATTGAAACAATTAAAAATGAGGATGTAGATCTATACATCTGTGCTCTATGTCGTGAAAAGAAGAGTTAAATTGTAGCTAGAAAACCCTCCTTTTGGCGACCTGAAACTTTCAGTGAAAGGTAACGCCTACTGCAAAGCAGCAGAATGGAGCGAGCCTGATCGTCATTGCCGAACCGCTTCGCGGCAATCAGCGGTATTCGCACAGACATAGCTACATTGTAAGCAAAAGTTAAAGTGCTGCGGATCAAATAACTCTCTTGGCAATCTATCAAACATCCTTAAAATTTCACAACATTTAGAGAACTAATAAAGGAACAATATTTGCAGTTTGATACTAATGATAGGATATTTTAATCACTTTTGAGTGATTTGATGAAGATTTTGTGGAGAAAAGTAAAACTTGAAGTTCAACCATCAACTTTTGAAACTAATACTGGTCCAATTGAAACAATTAAAAAATGAGGATGTAGTAGATAAATATGTGCTCTATGTCATGAAACCAAGACTAAAATTGTAGCTAGAAAACCCTCCTTTTGGCGACCTGAAAGGTAACACGTACTGCAAAGCAGCTCTGCGCAGCGGAATGAAGCTTGCGTTATCGTCGTTGCCGAACCGCTTCGCGGCGATCGGTGGTATTCGCACATAGCTACATTGGGGCATCGGCCATCCTCTTAAACATCTATGTCTATGATAGAGACTTGCAGACAATTTTCAAATATCAGATAGGCTTTCAAAACAAATGCATTCTGATAAAGCACTTTAAGACCGTTAATTTGACATAGATGGACTTAATAGATAATGACAGACAACACATTAATGAAATGAACCAAACAAAGAAGGGTGGAGGTGTTGCCCTTTACTGCAAAGCCACCAAAAACCTAGACACTGAAAGGCTAAAACCAACAAATCTCTCAAATGAGCACATAGAACTATTATGGTGCCTGATAAAAAACTAAAAACAAGCAAATGTAGCCATAGCGAGCCTTTATAGGCCACCGTCAGGTGAAATTGAAGTATTCCTTCAAGAACTAGAAAAGAGCATAAACACTGTAAAAAAAATCAACAAATGCAGAAATCTTTGTGCTAGGGGACTTCAATGTGAATTACAACATCAATGAAAAAATTTAACTAATGCTGCAAACCACCATCAAAATCTTAGGCCTGCAGCAGCTCATCACTGAAAGCACAAGGCTAAGCAATAATAGCTCAACAATAGACCTAATAATAACCAACTCAAACCATGCCACAAAATGGGGCACTAGAAGCTGAGGTATAAGTTGCCACAAACTAGTATATGTAACCAGGAAAAAGCTCAAAAGCACAAATCACTATGGAATACAAAATGGGCAGGTCCCTAAAAAACTACTCAGAAGGTACATTAAAAAATCACCTGCACCAAAACATAAACAACATCACACAAAACAGAGATGTTGATATCTATTGGGACAACATCATCACAGAAATAAGAAAATCAACTGATGAGATGTGCCCCATAAAGAAAATAAAAATACAAAAAAACCAAGACCCTTGGGTAGACAAAGACCTGCTAACACTCATCACAACCAAAAGTAAACTGGGTGATAAAGCAAAGCACACAGAAACAATAGAAGACAAACTGGCCTACCATATTTCCAGAAACAAGTCTCTCAAAGCTGTGAGAACAGCAAAAAAAGAAATACATAATAAAGCAGGACAAAGACTGGGGAAGCAACACAAACAAATTCTGGAAAAATGTAAACCTATTATTCCCAACAAATAACAAAGAAGAGCATATAAACTTCCAAGATAACGAAGGGGCAATGCTCACAGACAAAGATGCAGCAAACAAACTGAACACACACTTTGCCACGATAGGGCAAAAGCTGTCAGACAAATTTTAAAAAAGATGGGAAAACAGATCAGGAACTATGCAGAACGAAATCCCCACCTGCAAAACAGATATGATAGAAGTAAAGAAATTAATAAATGACATGGATACGAATAAGCCAAATGGAAAGGATGAAATACCAACCAAAATACTGAAAGAGGCACTCCAAGCCATCCCGGCCACTATAGTAGACCTATTCAACATCTCCTTTGAGCAGGGGCATTTTATCTCAGCCTGGAAAATGGCAACCATCACCCCCATTCACAAAAGTGGAGACAAACAAAATATGGGAAACTACAGGCCAATATCAATTCTTCAAACCCCAGGCAAGCTCATTGAAAAAGTGTTACATAGACACATAAATGAACACCTGGAAAAAAACGATATACTAAATGAAAGACAAGGGGGCTTCAGGAAACTGCACTCCACATCAAAAACAATAGCTAACCTAACAAATGCCATACTGGCATCAATGAACCAAAAACAATTAGTTGGAGCAGCCTTCATTGACTTCAGCAAAGCATTTGACACAGTAGACCATAAAATACTACTGGAAAAACTAAAAACCATGGGCATAAAATCCAACACTATGGATTGGATAAAATGCTACCTGAGCAACAGGCAACAGAAAACAAAAATAAACAATACACTATCAGACAACCAACCTGTCACATGTGGTGTACCCCAAGGGTCAGTGTTAGGGCCACTACTCTTTATAATCTATATAAACGATCTAGAAAAATGGTTGCAAACTGAGTGCCTCCAACTATATGCAGATGACACAGTCATATACGCAAATGGCACCACAGAAGAGGAGGTAATAACTAAACTAAATAAACTCCTACTAAAACTAGATGAGTGGTGTGAGTCCAACAAAATAACCATCAACACAAGCAAATCAAAAACAGTACTCTTCTCGCATAAACAAATGCCAGAAAGAAAACTACACTGTAAGTTAGGAAACCAAACATTAGAAAATGTAGACCATTACAAATACCTAGGCCTTGAGTTGGACAGCCAACTAAACTACAACCTATGTATAAATAAAATTATCCAGAAAGTAAACCATAAACTGTGGCTATTTGTAAAGCTAAGAGACTACACGACACAAGAAATGTCAATAAAAAATCTTCAAGGGCATGGTGCTCCCCTATTTTGACTATAGAGATGTAAACTACATGGGTGCGAGAAAAGAACTACATAAAAAACTGCAAATACTGCAGAACAGAGCCCTAAAAATCTGTACTCCACCTATGACACACACAAAAGAACCAAAGTGAAATTACTAGAAAATAGGAGAATAATTCACTTGAAAACATTAGCATATAGCTATAGTCAAAACAATAAACTCCTAACAAAACCACAAAGGGCTACTAGAGCAAATAATGCGCCACTACTAAAGCAGACCAGAAGTCAAATAAAAGCTCATGAGAGAAGCACGCTGGAAATGGCTGCCAAGGTGTGGAATGCCCAAACTGTAAAGGAACGACAAATTCCTGACCTAAAAACTTACAAAAAATATCTGTACAAAATAAGGCTAGGAAACCCCCACTAAACTGCACTGCAAAGGGGCATGTGATATGTCACGGCCCACCAGTGGGACGCCCAATGGAAGGTAACCATGTCAAAAGTAGCCAGATAACACACCACACAGCTACGTACAAGCCTATGATATGCAAATAGGAGTAGGCTAGTCTAGTAATAAGAGTAGAACAAAATAAAATACATATATGCCAAGAAAATAAAAATAAACTATCATAGGCTACTAACCATACTAACCAACTCAGACGCATTCTGATGCCGAATTAGGTCATGCGTGAATAGTGTGAATTCACACTATTCACGCGTGACCTAATTAGGCATCTGAACGAGGTGGAGTACGGTATTGGAAATGGCAGTAAGACACTACTGTGTGCTGATGTTTATGAACTCCGACAGAAATTAAAGGAGTAAAATTTGAAGATATTCACCTTTTAAACTATCAGATTCATTTTTGCATGCATCTATCTATTACTTGTATTAGTCAATTTTCATGAAAATTGAGTGATGATCAGATGCATTTCAGTAGGCGATGTCAACAAAGTTGCTCACCCTGGTTGCCAATCTTTTCTTAAATTCAAAATTGAATAACTTTCTTAATATATATTTTAACGCTTTTAAAGATTTTATTAATTTGTAATTACTAAGACTAGTTGTTTAACTGTGTTACACAGGTAACTACGCTGACAGTGCTGCATTACATGCAAGGGTCATTCACTCTTCATGAAAATTGGCCAATAGATAGAAAACAAGTATGCAAAGATGAATATGGTAGTTTAAAAAATGACAACCTTCAAATTTGAGTGATTTCAAGAGGTTTTGGTCGATGAAAATGTATTTGCATGAATTTTCATATAGCGGCCCCTCGCAGACGCGTACGTGGCCTCGGTCTGGTTTCAACATGGCCGCGGCTTGAATACTACTAATAAATGCTTCAAACACCGCAGCACTATCAGCATATGCTACTAATATGTGCGTCAAACGGTGTAGCACTATCAGCGTATACCAATATGTATGAAACCTGAATTCCTGGAATTTTCAGCGATTCCCTGACAATGTTAAACCTATGGGAGAATATCAGCATTTCTGCTTTTTTTCTCGGAGACCACTATCATCCCTGATATAAATGCTCGGAGAATTATTTATTTATTATTATGCGATTCAATACGAGTATATTATTAACCAATTGATGTCGTTCACCCTGTTTGCTGCATGGCGAAGTTCGACGAGCTATTTCCGTTTCCGTTTGCTGGATTTTGGTTATTCCATTTTCTACCTCTATGAGTACGGGTATTGTTTATGTATATATATATTTTACCTCGGTACTACGCCTCAGGCTAGCTTCAGGCTAGGGAGAAGGAAGCACGTCAGGAACCAGCAATTAGCATATGGATCTCGCACTGTGAAGACGTGTGCGAGGTGACAGCGGTCTTTATCGACAATTGACTACGTTATACGCAGTAAGTTGAGATTTATTTTTCACAGGAGTGTTTATTAAGACCTGTGGAGTCTTTGGTCAAAGTTATATTAAATTGGCGAATTTATTAAAGTAATTGTTAGCGTTTAACCGAGTTGTGTGCCGGTACGCTAGTTTGGGTTCGCCGATTTGTTTATTTCTTCATTGACGTCGTTATCGACAAATAACTACGTAATTCGTAGTAACTGGGGATATAATTTTCACAGGAGTCTTTATTAAGACCTGTGGAGTCTTTGGTGCAAGTTATAGTAATTTGGCGAATTTATTAAAGTAATTATCAGCGTTTTACCGTTCGAGTGCCGGTACGCTGTAGTTTGGGTTCGCCATTTTGTTTATTTCTTGTCTCCCGTTTTTCGCTATTGCTATGGCGACTTTATGAGTTTATAACCCAAGAATACCGGAGGATATGTATTTCTTGTGTATTTATGCTTACTTTTTGGTTAATTTATTGAATTATTGTGCATTTCGTGGTGTTTTTTCGTTTTTATGGAATTACGCTTTCATTTTATATACCGATATGGTGTTGTTGACGGTAGGCGGAGGAGCGAGGCCCGTAAGGGGTGGTTGGAACCGGATTTTCGGTTTGCTCCTGGCAAGCCTATAGCCTTGCAGTTTATTATATTTATTTTAATTAATTAAATATGAACCCGTAAGGGGTTGTCGGAATTATGCTTCAGTTAGCTTACAGTAGTAGCTACTTTTCTGTTTGGTAATATTTTTCAACAAGCCGCCCGTTGCTGAATGGAGCCTCATTCGTCTTTTTGGGATTATTTCCGCGGTCTCTTTTATGGATTCGCGTTGGAAATAATCTTGGGTTTCTTTTATAGACTCCCCATAGTTAGGCGTACGCTCCGAGTTTCGTAGCATTTTCTCCAACTTGCTGGCGCAGTAGCCGCAGGGGGGAGAAGTGTACGGTACAGAGAGTGTGGGAGGGTACCGGTTTACTGGTCCCTACCCCTCGTTTGGTTTGGTTCACACCGACCTACGACAAAATTAGCTTATCCACGCCTGTGTAGAAACAGTTTAAAACGGTTTACTACACCACTAGATGCACAATGGTTATTAAATTAATCTTTCGTGACATTTAGTCAATACGCCATGGCTGTTTGGTAACTTTCGTTCGATTGTTTCCAGATTTCCGATGGCCACGAAGCGCGGTAAGACGGTGGCACCAGCTGCCGCAGAGGGGCGCCCACCGGATGAGTCCGATGAGGGGCAGGTGTTGGCGGTTCCTCCGTCGCCTCGGCCCGGGATGCATGGTATGTCGGATCCGGACGACAGTTGTGATTCCGTGGTGTTGCGAGTGCCGCCACTGGATTGGGAAGCCCGGATGGAGATGTTGGAGTTACAGCTCCTTAACCGTGACCAGGCTACTTTTCGTCAAAAGAAAAGGTCACCTCCTCCAGAGACTGACTCGGACGAGGAAGGAGTTGGTGGGGAAGAGGAGTTGTCAGGGGATGATGATTCATCTTCGGACCCAATGCGCCGGGTTAAAAAGAAGAAAGTCAAGAAAGCAGTGGTCTCGTCAGGAGACGACTACACAAAGGCAAGGAAGAAGGTGGTGAAAAAGAAGACAAAGAAAAGGAAGACTAAGAAAAAGAAGAAGAAAGATTCTTCTTCAGATTCTTCTGATGATTCATCTACAACGGAATCAGATTCAGAGACTGACCGAGTGGGGTTGTTTGCAAAGATAGGTGGCAAAGTGCGCAAGAAATGCGCTAAAGAAAAAGCTAAGAAAGTCCTTACAACAACCATGATGAGAGAAACTATTAAGGGACACTTTAATACTTTCAAACGGGCCGAAGTAATCACCAGGCTGGGTGTACAGCTGACGGGGATTAAAGGTGTTCCTCATTCGCAGGTGAAGGAGATGGACAACGAGGTTCATCTGAATGAGGAGAGGAAAAGGTTTGAGTTGACTCTTTTCACAGTTCACAAGGCGGTGCTTGGGGCCTTAACAGCGATTGCTCCAGTGGCCAATCGGATGCAAACTGAGAATAAGTTCTCTTCGCTGGCCAGAACCATGGATAAGGGTCTGGGCATGTTAACGGCTGCCGCTAACTATATTTCGAGTAGACGGTTTGAGAATGTCTTCAAGGCCGTCTGTACCGAGGCTGGTAGGGAGGTAGCCAGGTCCAAGAAAATTGTGGACAATGATGGGAAGGAATATACTCTTTTCCTTCCTCCCAAGCCGATAAAGGGAAAACCGTTGGACAAAACCAAGATGTTTGGCGGTCAGCTCCAGTATCTCTTCAAGGGAGTGGAGGCTGAAGCTAAGTATGGCAAGAATATAGACAAAGGTAAGCCGGTGGAACCTAGCACTCAGTTTCGTAAAGCTCGAGTGGATTTTCGTCGGCCCCCTGCCAGAGGGGGAAGGTCGGGACCGACTTTCCAGCCCAGAGGTCGGGGTCAGCGCCAGTCATTCGGCTGGAACGACGGAAATCGACCATTCAGGAGGGAGTTTCCTCCCACCAAGCCGTTTCCCCCTCCAGGGAACAAGTAGATAGGGCTACGCAAACTTCCATGGCTGTCAGTTTTTCCTCAAATCAAAGGAGTAGGAATGAAGATCAGGATACTGATAGTTCCAGATTGGGACATGCAGTCATGGTTAGTAGGAGTGGCCCCCGGAGCCAAGGAACCTATACGATTCCCACAAGGCCGGTGGAAGATAAACGGAGACGTGTAAATAATACACCTCTGGGAATTCCGTTTTTCAACAAATATTTGCAACAGTTTGGATTAGATAAGGTTACTCAGGAGAGATTAACTTCCCATGTTTGGAGGAAAGGAACTGTTAAGTTATATTCAAGTTATTTGAAGAAATGGGGGCTTCATTGTTTGCTTATGAAGGTAAAGCCAATGAAGCCTACAATTGCACAAGTTATTAGATTTTTAAGGATGCTGGAAGATCAGGGGTTGGGGTTTGGAGCGCTTAATGCGGCAAGATGCGCTCTATCCATTATACTTCCCCGAATTGCTGGACAGATAATTGGGAAACACCAAGTGGTTTGTTGGTTTTTGAGATCGGTTTACGAAAGAAACCCTCCAAAGCCAAAATATAATAGGTTTTGGGATGTGTCAATTGTGTTCACACTATTTAAGAGTTGGCCTAGTAATAGGAATTTGGATTTGAAACAGCTGGGATTTAAGGTGGCAGTATTATTGCTGTTAGTTACTGGACACAGAGGACAAACGATTGTAGCATTGTCATTGGATGGTTTGGAGATAGATCGCAAGGAGGCGACGTTTGATTTACAGCAATTGTTAAAGTCAAACCGCACAGGGGATCCATTATCTACAGTGCATTTGAACAGTTTCCCGGATGACAGACAACTGTGTGTAGTGTCTGCCATACGGGTTTATTTATCCAAGACAAAAGTTATTAGGAATTCAAGACAATTGTTGGTGAGTTTTATTAAACCACACAAAGGTATTTCAAGAGACACTCTGGCACGATGGACCATTATTGTCCTGAAGGCAGCAGGAGTGGACACGGGATGCTACGCTTCCCATTCGACACGAGGAGCCATGGTCTCCAAAGCACGACTGCTAGGGATCTCAGTGAAACGGATCCTGGCACATGCAGGCTGGAAGACTGCTAGATCGTTTGCAAAACATTACAACAAATGACTAGAAAAGTCGAGCGGCCTGGCCACACGCTTACTCACCAATTAACAAGACAGGTGAGAAAAGTTAAAAGTATTAATACTAATGAATACTGTATGAAATGTAAAAAACTATGATGGTTTTGATTATGAATGAATTAAGGATAAAAATGAAGTTACGTAAAGTTCTCCCTAGCCTGAAGCTAGCCTGAGGCGTAGTACCGAGGTAAAATAGTATAGTTATACGAATCTTACCTGGGTATAGATGATGGATAACTGTTGTTTTCCCGAGGTACAAGCCTCGGTTAGATGTTGGCTAGGGCCCACCCTCCACACCCTGCCACATCTATCATGTTTGCTTGTGCCAAAACGAAAACATTAAAGTATCCATTTGAGTCTAAGATCATTTTTATCCTGAATAAGTAGGTAAAGATTGCTGGTTCCTGACGTGCTTCCTTCTCCCTAGCCAACATCTAACCGAGGCTTGTACCTCGGGAAAACAACAGTTATCCATCATCTATACCCAGGTAAGATTCGTATAACTATACTATACATGTGGAGGCCCTTTGGGGGGTTCGGTATAATCAAACATATACCTTAACGCACATTAAAAGTTAGATAAAATATTCACCCTGTACTTACAGTAGACTCGGAGTGAAAGACAATGTAGTCTAAATACTGGCGAAAACGTTTAGTATGGAACAGGAAGTAGAATCACTGGCTCCAGTATCAAATGGCTACTTATATCGGCACAGAGTTGGTGAACTGAGAGAGAATGCAAAAATACAAGATGGTGGCGATTGAATGCCATCGATTTCACTTTTAAAGTTCTTTAAGCTACATGTTTTATTATATTTTTCAACTCAAAAGTAGCGGGTAAATGGGTCGTTCTTAGAAACTGTGTACCACTTGGGGTAGTCTATTTGAAATCTGTATTTTAAAGCAACCGTTCATTGCAATATCAACATTTTGATTTCATGTTGTAGCCAATTGATGTGAGAGATAATAATGATAAAATTGAATGGAAGTATTGTGTATTATGTACGTTATTAGGATGGATGTGACTGAATCAGTAGAGAATTATGTCACCAATTTGTGACATTGTCAACACAATTGAAAATAAAGTGTCAAAAACTTAATGAAAACCCCTGAACAACAAGACATTTCATTTCAAATGGTCATATTCAACATCCTCCTTGGAGAATTATTTTTTTAAATAGTAAAAAAATAAGGAAATAATTAACCATGTCTGGAGTCATTAGCAGAGTAACATTTTGATTCCACTTGCCCACATTGTGAAACTACCCATCAAGCACTGAGTATTATAAACACAACACAGGAATTACTTTCACTATATAATGCATGCCACATTGACCTGGTTATGGTATAT
Source organism: Branchipolynoe longqiensis (assembly GCA_030323885.1). NCBI lineage: Eukaryota > Metazoa > Annelida > Polychaeta > Phyllodocida > Polynoidae > Branchipolynoe > Branchipolynoe longqiensis. Next base: position 102,129,267 of record CM059188.1, on the reverse strand, counting down.
TTAGAGTTAAATCCTGAAGTTGCCTCTGAACAGTGAAATTTGAGCTCAATGTCTGTAAAATAGTTAATTACCGTTTGGAATGTTACCATGCTAATTCAAAATCACACCATCAAATTAATTCAGAATAGAATAGTGGCCTACTTTCATGTGAATCACTGCACAAACTGCGGGAACGGCAAATGAGCAAGAGTGAGCAGTTCATCACGTCCCTTATTTGGTTAAAGTGTGATTTTCTATTTCGTTTCTTCTGTGTTACATATGTTTGTATGTTAAGAGGTACTCCAAACTGATATTTTTCTTTTCATGAAGTTAATTTGGAAATATACAGTTAGAAAGATGTTATCATTCTGATTACAAATATATATAATAACGGTAATTTGGGGTTTTAGTCCCTAAGTAATGAATTTCTTAATATTTAAAGCATTTTGAGTTTGGTAGTGAAGTCACGGTTTTGGTACACTGTTTCTGAGAACAGCCCAAATATGAAGACATATATAAAGAATATATTTTGCTTCTTAAATTAAGAATTTATCCGTTCAGTTAATTAGCCCAGCATGTCGAAATTCTTCGCCAATTTTTCTAATGGGTTGGTTTTAACTCCGACTTAGTATGGGGTGATCTTTTATCTAGTTAAAAGTGAAATCGATGGCGTTTTATCGCCGCCATGTCTGTTTTGCATTCTCTCCCATTTCACCAACTCTGTGCCGATATAAGTAGCCATTTGACACTGGGACCAGATTCCATTTCCTCTTCCATACTAAAGCAGTTTTCGGCAGCTTTTAGGGTTGGTATTCCCCCCTGTACTGCAAGTATGGGGTGAATCTTTTATCTAGACCTCACCTAATACAAACACGTTAGTATCTGATTATTTTAGCCTTTTCACTATTTTATTCCTTGTTTGTACATGTTAGTCACTTGGACATTCTTTTTTCAAACACTCTGAATGTATCAAATTCCGGTTGTATCAGCCAGAGGCTGTGAAATACTGCACAAAGATAGCTCACTTGTTATAATAGCCTAATTAGAATCCAAGATATGATGTTTTAAAGGCGCAGAAATCAAACCTTTTTGTTAATAGTAAGTTGCATTACAAAGCTGGAGAAAATTCTGACAGACATGACATTTTGTAGGGGGGAAATGCATTATTGGCTTATGTCAACACACACCGGGTGTGGTGGCCTAATCGGTAGAGCACGCGAGTTCGGTTCCCAGGCGAGTCAAACCAATGACTTTAAAATTGATACTTGTCGCTTCCTAGCCTGGCTCTGAGCATTAATAGGATAGGGCAAGGACTGGTTAGCTCAGTGTCAGGATAATGTAACTGAGTGGGATATCAGGCCATGGTGCTGGTGGCCTGATTTCCCAGTGGGGCAGCACTATAAAGCCACCATGAGTGCGCACTGTCATAAGTTGGTACCCATCCTGATATGACCTTAGATGTTGCCAGGATGTAAAACTCCAACAAAGAAACAAACAAAAAAGACTGTCAACACAATCCTATAAAGTAACATATCAAATTAAACTTTTAAAGGTAATCACCTCAGGCTCTAGAATCTAACTAATGATATTAACTGAGGATTAGATTACCACGGACTAAGTCAGGCAGGACGAGGTGACCAACTTGAGGAAAGTCAGAGGGGAGCGAACAGGGGGACACAAACTTGAGGAACTTGAAAACATCAGTGCTGATGTTCAGATCATTAAAGTATTAACTTATCAAGTACCATAGCATCTGTGAAGATAGATATTTTTTTTAATATTGACCCCCACCCAGCCTGTCCTCGAGAGAGTGCTGCGGGAATAATTACTCGGTCTACTGTGATTGTGAAATACCCATATCTTTGTTTAGAAATACAAGCCCACAACATGGCGATTGGTACGTGTATAGGGTCTTGAAAAGCCATGGTGATTGCGCGATGACGTCATCACATTTCAGCATGCCGTTTTGCATTGCGCACAAAAATGCAGATTCAGGGTTAGCTCTCCTCAAATTGTGGTGAATATACTGCTATTTTGAAGTTCACTAAATTTAACAGGTTTCAGTTTTGTTATTGCCAGTTTCATAACTACTCAAACTCAAAGAAATCAAACTATAATATGATTTATTGCTGCTACTATACTAATCTACTGCATTATATATAGTCTACCATGATTCATCTGACCCTATTACCTCTACCCCAGAGGCACCAAAGAAACATTGCTTGCCTATTTAACCAACTTTATTGTGTTAGGGCTTAAATTCCCTGTAGAGCACGCAAACTCTAGTATAATCGCACTAATTTGATTCTAATATTATAACAATAGTTTTCTTTTCTACATATGTTGTGTCTATATTTGTATGACTGTTTTAGTTACAATGGGCAGACAAAAGAAATATTATTTGATTTATTTATCCCCAAAGCACCAATATTATTGGTTTTATGTGAGCTAAACATGGTCTGCCTGGTTAATTATTGTAAAATAACGATTCTTACTCTTAGAGAATGATTAATATTTCAATGCAACCATATTAAATTTAAATGTGGTATATAATTGAGATCCATTACATAAATGTGTAGTTATTTTATTTGTAGCAGCAAAAGAAATGATGTTCAATAGATATAATACTACTATATTTATTGAACATCATTTTTTGGCTGTTTACTGCTATTATTAATAGCACTAAATTTATGTCATATTAGAATTTGGGTGTGTGTTTTTGCCTTATTGGGGTTGGTGAATTTCGCATATGTATTTTTATTGCTTTGCCACATACGCACACACACACCCTCCAACCCCGGTTGACTCCACTGCCCAGTAAGATCTGCCCAATAGGATCTACTAAGCCCATACCAGATTCAAATTTGAATAAAGTTAAGCTCCCCTTTAAATTGGCTGTAAAGCGAATACCAAATACCAAAACCACCCAATCAACACTAAGCAGAGGAAAGTACATACAATCAGGGTTCCATCTGTCGCCGAAAGTCTTGAATGTTCTTGAATTTAGATTGTTGGTTTGAATCCCCTCGAATGGTCTTGAATTTAACTACAGTGTTTATAACCCCCCCCCCCCTACTCCCCTCATTCCGCTTAGCCACAACCCCCTCATGCCAGCTCACTGAGTTCAATCAGTTTGCAAAATCTTGGTATCAAAATGTTGCATATCTCCTTGAAAATGTTATGGAAGAGTATCTTGAATCTGGTGGCCAACTTTTTGAATCAACTCTGTCTATTGCATATTAATTATGCATAACAATACCAAATGAACAGAACTACTAAGCCAAAAGTAAATAGACTGTGGAAGGCACTTTTGTCTTCAAATGTTACTTGCATTTATTATGAAGTGGGAAAGGGAACAGGTTATAATGAACTACTTCAGATTGTGACCTTAGATGTTGCTAGGATGTAAAACAATAACGACCAATTTTGCCAAGTTGGTCTGAGGCTGGTAAAATTGAATAATTCTTTAGATCAAATATGTCTTATAGCCATTGAAAAGCGACCTATGTGCCCCAACTGCAGTAGTGCATAGTCTCAATAGTAGGTTGGTTGTTGGAATTTAACATTCTGACAACATCTAAGTACATATCAGGACAGGTACCGACTTGTGACAGTGCGCACTCATGGTAACTTTTAGACCCACCTGAGTCATTCTCAGAAACTGTGTATCACATTTTTCTTGTCCATGTTACATTGTTAATGATGTTGCCTTCTTTCTGTGGGGTAGTAAGTCAAATAATTATTGTTGACTCTGTCACATCTGTGTATTAATCATGTTATAATTAATACTACATGTAATTAATCTATCCCACAAACTGTATCCAAGATATGCTATATGATTTTGTGACAAAGTAAAAATATGAAAATTTGCATATCGATACCGTACATCTACACAAACCTTTTTCAAACTTTTTTCTCGTAAGAAACAATTATTTTGGCTTAACTGGAATCAATAAAATCTTATTTACTTTGTTGTGTGTGTTATGGTGCAGTCACACTACGACGTAATGGCCAACGTGAGTCCGATGTGGGTCATTACTTCGGGTCACGTTACAGTCACGTTAAGCTCTCATCACATCATGTTCACTCTCGTCGGAGGATGTCGAGGTTTTGGACATGTTGAAAAAACTTTGACATGGCTCGACGAATTGATAAGATGTTCGAGTCATGTTACGGTCACGTTAGGCTCTCGTTATGACCACGTCATCTACGTCAGGTCAACATCGCCTCAGGTCCACGCTGTCGTCGTTGACGATCGTCTAGCGTGGCCGTAATGTCATTGACGTTTTGCGAACGTTTTTGAACGTGGTCGGAACGTCATCTGAACGTCCTTGTCGAAGCCCCGTTATGGTCAGGTCGAAGCCCCATTACAACCTCGTCTAAGCCCCGTTCCGGTGTCGTTCCGACGACGTCCGAGTCTCATCGGAGCCTCGTCAAAGCCCCGTCGCGATCACATCGACCACGTTAGCACCACGTGAGTCTGTAGTTATTCGCTCGTCACGCTAAACCGGTGAGTCGGACGTGTCAACGCTGGGACGGACCTGATCACGCCCACTCGCCTTTACGCCGCCGCTACAGTCACGTCCCCACGACGCCGAGAATGTCGCTAGGATCTCGTTTGCCAAATTAATCTCTTCTACGTCTTCTCTGGTTCCGATGACGTCATACCGTCGTTACACCCACGACCACACCGCGGTGTCGTCCAACTTGGCCTCGAATTTGCATATCACATCGGGTTTTTCTAAAGTCGCCCACGTCGGACTCACGTTGGCCATTACGTCGTAGTGTGACTGCACCATTAAAGTGATGTTATGGGTGTGTGTTATGGATGGATATTATGCAGTTAATTTTAACAGCTTTCTCAATTTGTATTACATCAAAATCAAAAAGTGAGAAAAGTTGGAATGTTTTCACTTCTGGTTTCCATGTCACAAAAGTGGGACACAGTTTCTGAGAATGACCCACTTACAATATGGTAGGCGATCGCTCGGCGATTAGTCGTAAGGTGGTCGTAAGATGGTCGTAATTTAACTGCAAAATGCTCGCGAATCGATCGTAAGCGAACGCAGGCCTCGTGTGATGCTTGAGTACACTGAATTTAATTGCAAATGGAGATTAAAATGTATTTTCAGTCACTTAGACAACATTTATATTTTTGCAGATGATTTTGTCACCTAATTTTATGTATATTGCAGCTACAGTTTTGTATTTAATTAATTGGCACATTGAATTACTAAAAATAACTGTCATTTATATTATATTTGAAGTTACTAAGTTGTAAAGCATGTTATCAGAAAGGGTTGGTTGCAATTTTGGGAAAATCGGATGTATACTTTTCAAACTACAGCCAAAAGTTTAAATCCTACCCCTTAATTTGTATGCAAAATTGAAATTTATGTCAATTTTCTCAACAATTATCATGATTATTCTGAAACTATAATAGTATTGGTTTGTTTGTGGCAACTCATTTTTACTACATGATATTGTGGATAGTTGGGTGAAGTTTCAAGGATATTGATTGTGTATTTCCTTAAATATAAGCATTTATGTACCTCATACCTCTTAATTTCTCATATTGACAAGTGGCAACTTGTGTTTTTTGCCATATTGAATGGTCAATATCTCGAAAAATAATTATGTCATTACCCTGGGAAAAAATAGACTTGATATATGCATATAGATAACACATAGTCCTGGAAGACAAGTTCATGTGGCCATTATATTTTGAATTATTGATGTCTGAAATGTGGATTTCATGCAAATTGTGCATGTTGCGGTGGCAACATGGGTAATTTGGGACGCGGGACCGAAATCCCTCAGCCTTGAACTCTATGGACGACCTTGGCGCCACCTACACCCAAAAGACTCACTAACGCACTGCCATGCCACCTGGTGGATCCCGCCCGTACTCGCCAGCGGAGGAGCCCGAGCAGCTCACACCGACCAGTGCACCCGAACCTGCCGCGTGGCCACTGAAGCTTTGCTGTCTTTTCTAGGCATCCATCATGCCCGCCACCCGCAATAAGCGCACCAGGGATCCAACTCCTGACTCCCCAATCGTAGTCGAACCCATGCCCACGCGGAAGCCTCGCGGAAGACCTAAATCCGTCGTCTCACACGAGGATGTGACAAAGAAAACCTGTACTCGTTCAAGTCGCCCCGAGGAGCAATGCGAGAGCACCAGCACTGCCGATACACCGACACGCAGCACTAGCCGCCGTAGCTCTGGCCATAGCAGCGATGCCCTCCTCATGGCACTGAATGGTTTCCAACTAAAAATGGACGAGAGGCTGGACCGTATAGGACGTAGCATGACCGAACGGATGGATGAATTCGAACAAACGGCGCCAAACCAGCTCACAGTGTGAAAATCAAGATGGCCGCCGACCCATGCACGTGACGGATAACCGCTGCGGTCCCCCGTAGGCGACAGCGGCTCTCCCACCCGTGCACGCTTGCCACGCCAGAGCCGGAGCAAGGAGCGATGGACAGGCACGTGCGGGATGGCCCCGCCCCAGCACCGCAGCCGTAGCGATGACCACCACCGTGACAGCGGCACCAACACGACACGGCCTGACCAGTACTACTATGCCACGCACTCGGACGGACACAAAAACCATGAGTTCGTTCCTTTTAATAACCGCTTCCGCACCCCCGCTGCCCTGGCCCGTGACCGAGCGACGTCAAGTACACCTTTCTACGGGGTAAAGTGAAACAACGACCACGAGGAAACGGATCGCACAGATGTGGTTAACGAGTTGCTCGCCGTGGCGGGCACAGCCCTTGGCGACAAGAGAGGTAACAACATTATTGCACCCCCATAGGTATGTCATTCGTGGCCACCGTAGCACAAAGGTTGGCCTTGATCAGGCGACGTGGGCGGAATACTTCGCCGCGCTGTGCCGTATGATACACGACAAAGCCATGCCGACGAGCTTGGTCGAGCCGTTACTCCACCACCTGCACCAACTCGCCACAATGGCCACCCTGTACGACTGGCAAACGTGCAGAGACTCGTCGGCAGGCTGCAGCATGTGGCGAAGTGCATCCCGGAGGACCTCGTCGATGACATCCGTTGGTTCGACAGGTTCGCCCAGGATCGGCTGGACGATCGAGTGTGACTCGTCTCTCACCAGGGCGGGCCCGCACTCCCCTACCCATATCTATGCGGAACGTTACTCGGACGAAGTGCGTGAGAAGGGCATGACGATAGCGCAGCTAGAGGCCATAAACCTGGTCGCGACGGTCAGGGCTCTCCTTCCCAAGCACCCACACCACCACACCATCCACGTCAACACTTACAACTCGGCCTCCCAGCAGGTCCTCTCGACGGGATGCGGCCGCGACCCCGTGCTGACCGCCTGCGCGAGGGAGATCTGGCTGCTGGCGGCCAACTTAAGTACGGAAATTCAGATCCACCACAAGGCCGGCAAGGACCTCGTCCTGGCCGACGCCCTCAGCAGGCGGCACGATGACACCCAAGCTCGCCGCACGGCTGAGGCCCTGGTCGCACAGCGCGGCCTCGTACAAGTCCACGTCGATCTGATCAATGTGCTCACTCCAAGACTATAACCTGCGAATGCAACTACAATTTTGGCTTCATCCCCAGGTTTCACGACGCGACACCACCAACGGCTGACGACCATGATAGCCACCGGGCTGGCTCCTGGAACTTGGCGGAACAAGAACAGGCAGGTGGCCGAGTACGTCACCTACATACGACAACACGGAGCCGACCCGGCGACGCCCACACAGTACCTAGTGCTATCCTACCTACTCCAGCTCGCGGATGACCTCGGGTCCCCTGGGGCCGCCCTCAATTACTTCAGCGGCGCCCGCACCTGGATCAGGGCGATCGGGGGGAACACTGCGGCGTTTGACACTTACCCCGTCGCCTTGCTCAAAAGAGGCATCCAGCTAGCTTCCACACACGAAACGACCTGAGTCCCGGCTCTGACACCTGATGACATAAAGCACGTCGTCAGGTTCTTCGAGGCTGCGGGTCCCAACGGCAAGGTCCTCACGGCGGCCACGCTGCTGGCGTATTTCACCATATTACGCCAGTCGAACCTACTCGAATCGACCGACCCCATGACGCGCGGGCACGCCCTACGCGCCAAGGACATCTCCATCACGACAACAGGCATGAACGTCCACATGTCTTCCACCAGAGTCGCTGGAGAGCGGGTGATCACATGGACATAGCCGTCCCAGCGATACCGGGGTCACCATACTGCCCGGTCGCCGCCTGCCGTGGGTATGTGAATCGTACCCCGCCGCCCCTGCACGGCCCTGCGTTCCTCGCGACATCGGGCACGCCCCTTCACCCCACCGCACTCCTCGCCACCATACGACTGGCACTGGCGGCCTCGGGCCACCCGGCCCCTCGGGCAGTCACCCTCCACAGCCTACGCCTTGGAGGCGCGCAGGCCTGCGCTGCGCTCGGCTCGACACTGGATGACATCCAGAACTTCGGGACGCGGACTTCATCCGCCGTCCACCTCTACATCCCGTGCGACGCCATCCGCACCTGTCCCACCGCGCTCTCCACTACTTTCAGCTGAGCGTGCGTCGTACAAAATAACATATACCAAACTTTACTTAATTGAAACCAAGAATACCATCCTCAGAAAAGAATAATAGACTACCACTTTATACCACTTTCGTGTCCTGTGTCTGAATTGTGCATGTTGCGGCGGCAACATGGGTAATTTGGGACGCGGGACCGAAATCCCTCACCCTTGAACTCTATGGACGACCCTGGCGCCACCTACACCCAAAAGACTCACTAACGCACTGCCATACCACCTGGCGGATCCCGCCCGTACTCGCCAGCGGAGGAGCCCGAGCAGCTCACACCGACCAGTGTGCCCGAACCTGCCGCGTGGCCACTGAAGCTTTGCTGTCTTTTCTAGCCGTCCCACCCACCCATCTGACACGCAAGGCTGAGCGCGCGTGGTACAAAATAACATATACCAAACTTTACTTACTTGAAACCAAGAATACCATCCTCAGAAAAGAATAATAAACTACCACTTTATACCACTTTCGTGTCCTGTGTCTGAATTGCCAAAATAGCTGATTTTTGCATCATTTTTGTCCATATTAAAAAGCCTACAACTTTTTAAGTAATCATCCGATCTTAATGAACTTTGTGTCATTTTACTTCTCCTGTTAAGAGCTATGGAACTATATCAAAATATGGTACTTTCTATTGAGTTGCAAAAATTACTTGGGATACCTACGTTATAGGCGGGGTTCTTAAGAAAAAGAAAATTGTGGTATTTTTTCAGTAGGAAATGAAGCCGAAAAGGGGGATTTTACGGTATATACCATTTATTTAGTCAATAATAAAAATAATCACCAATACGTTAAAAGCTTTAAAAATTGGACCACTAAAAGTCATGATATCCGATGTTTGTTCAAATTTAAATAAAAGTGGGTGGATCGGACAACTAGAAGGGGTCAGGAGGAGGCTGTAGGCTCCCCCCCCCCCCCCACTCTAAAAAACATTCAATAATCAGTCATACATTGAATAAATATGCTATGCTTTTTCACACGTATCTTGATTTATTACCCTTAAATCTTGTATACTTTGTCTTGGAAAATGGTAATTTTGTCCTGGAAATGTCCTGGAAAATAATATTTCCTTGGCTGTGGGAACCCTGATAAAGAACAAAATTGACAAATATAGTGTGAAAAAAATTATTTCCCGGTGTTGCGGATTCCGAGGGACACCAGTTTGCCAGGGACACTTCCATTCAAATGCATTGTCAACGGCCGTGAGCAAATCTTCATACAGAAAAAATCAAATATCTCTCAAATTACACCACCTAGAAACAAATCGCTTCGTACACATATAGAAAACATCTTTACCATTAAGATTATATTAAATTGATAAGGTTAGGGTTCTTGATTTCTATTAATTTTGAATAAAACTAATTTTTTCACTGCGCATACCGTCCAACTCAAGGCATTGTCAATGGCCGTGAGCAATCTTCATACATAAAATACAGGAAAAGTTAAATATCTCTAAAATGACACCACCTAGAAACAAATTGTTTGGAACACATATAGAAAACATCTTTACCAAAAACATTATATTAAATGTATAATGTTAGTGACGATGCTGTTCGATCTTGATGCATGCGCAGAAGCAATGTGTCCCTGACAAACTGGTGTCCCTGGGAAACCGCAACACCGGTAT